>JBBPBX010007780.1:48789-64289 GCA_038048925.1 Garcialebias charrua | reverse complement strand
CTAGCACTGGATTTTTTCTGTATCCTCATACATGATAAATCCTAGTATAGGATATTTTCGGTATACACATCTGCGATAGATCCTAGTATAGAATATTTTATGCATACCCATACTTGAGAGATCCTAGTATTGGATATTTTCTGGATACCCATATGAGAAAGATCCTACTACTGCATATTTTCCAGATACATATCTGTGATAGATCCTAGTATTGGATATTTTCTGGATACCCATACATAATAAATCCTAGCATTGGATATTTCCGGATACAAATCTGTGACAGATCCTAGTATTGGATAGTCTTTGGATACACATCTGTGATAGATCCTAGTATTGGATATTTTCCAGATACCCATACACAAAAAATCCTACCATTGGATATTTGCCGGACACACATCTGTGACAGATCTTAGTATTGGATATTTTCTGGATACCCATAGATAATAAATCCTAGTATTAGATATTTTCCGAATACACATCTGACAGATCCACATATTGGATATTTTCCGGATATCCATACATAATAAATCCTAGCATTGGATATTTGCCGGATACACATCTGTGACAGATCCTAGTATTAGATATTTTCCGGGTACCCATACATAATAAATCCTAGTATTAGATATTTTCCGGATACACATCTGACAGATCCTCATATTGGATATTTTTCGGATACCCATACATAATAAATCCTATCATTGGATATTTGCCGGATATACATCTGTGACAGATCCTAGTATTGGATATTTTCCGGATACCCATACTTGCTATGGGAATTGCGCCCCCGCGCGATTACCTGAAGGAATACAATCACGCCTTTACGGCTAGGGCGTCAGCGTCGCACCAGAGGCCCCGCCCTCTGGGTATTTAAGCGGCTGACGCCCGTCCATCTTTCTCCAAAATTGCACTTCACCGAGCTTTCAGCATTGAAAGGGCCAGATATGTTGCACCTCGTTCCCTTCCTTCAGGGAACATGAGTTATGGTGCATAACTTTCAGTTCCCTTATCAGTCAGTCACTCGGTGCAACATACTTGCTATGGGAACGTAATTCATTCACGCCCTTGAAATGCTCAGTAAAATGCAAGTGAGAACATCCGCCTTAAAAAGACAGGCATCTCCCGACAGCTTTCAACAAGATATGTAGAGAGCACAGGATAAGAGGAAAAAATGCCAAATGTAAAGAACATCAGTTTGATGTTTCAACTGGGCATATAGATAAACAACACCAGCTAGAAACAGCCTAAGCGTGCTCCACTAGTGTGAGTACTCATCATCTCCTTTTTCTCTCTGGAACAACCTGAGAAAACAGGAGGAGCAAGGGATCCATTATGTCACAAGTAATTGGGTGACAAAATGTGGAGGCAGAAGACCCAGGTCAAGCACAGGGTAGCCTCCCAAGTCCCTAAGGTGAAAACATTTTTTTTTTTCTTTACATATAGGGCACGACTGACAAGTGGGGCCCATCCTGATGTTGGAGATCAGTTAGGGAGAGGGAAAAAACCCTTCCATTAAACATCTCCTAGGCAAAACATAAACACCAAGGGGTACCCTTGTGTATGTTGTAACTGTTTGTTTTGGGATAAAGCAACCAAAGCCTTAGGCTCTCAGCCAGTTCCCTTCAAAGGCCAGGCTGAAAGTTGCCACAACCCTGGACGTGGGTGTAGAAGCTGCCCACGTGCCTGAGTCAGCAGATCCCTGTGAGGAGGCAATTGCCATGGTATCCCTGATAACATTGAAATCAACTCCGGGAACCACGGTTTCTGTGGCCATCTGGGGGCTATGAGGATCAGGGAGAGAGCTCCCTGGCGCACACGTTCCAGTGTCGGCCCAATCAGGGTGACATGTGGAAAGGCATAGTAGAGCACCCTTACTGGCCAATCATGTGCCAGATCATCCATTCCCAAAGGTGCGTCTGGTTCCCTCAAGGAGAAGTAGAGGTCACACTGTGAGCTAGCTCTGCAAGCGAACAAGTCCACAGAGGCTCTCCCAAATCGTGACCAGACCTGTTCCACAATCCTTGGGTTCAGGCTCCATTCTGACACCAAGAGAGGCCCTCTTGAGAGGGCATCTGCTCCATAATTTAGATCACCAGGGACATGAGTCAAACTAAGTGACAGGATTCTTGGAGCACACCATGTGAGCATCTTCTGCGTCAGTCCGAGGAGGGCCCGAGACCTTGTCCCTCCCTCTCTGTTGATGAAGGACACTGTGGTCCTGTTATCTGATTTCACCAGGATGTACTGTCCAACAATCAGACCTTCACTGAAGAAGTGTTTTAATGACAGGAATACGGCCAGTAACTCCAGGAAGTTGATATGGAATCTTGTTTCCCGCTCATTCCAAAGGCTGCGGGCGTTCTGATTTCTGCAGATCCCCCCCTCCATCCTGTTTTAGAGGTGTCCGTCGTGATTACTACACGAGACGACACCCTTCCCAATGAGACCCCTTCCGTGAAAATGGACGGGTCTCTCCAAGATTTCAGGGTCCTCAGGCACTCTGAATCTATCCTAACCTTTCCTGCTTGATTAGTCAGGGCAGGTTGTGTCTGTCGGTTTAGCCATACTTGTATGGCCCGCATTTTCAGTAATGCGTGTTGTACACAGGGAATGGCTGCTGCCAAGAAGCCTAAAAGGCGTTGGCAGGTCTTCACAGGGACCCGTTGGTCCAGTTTAAATCTTTCCAGGCAACGGCGAATGGAGGAAACTCGTTCCTTCGAGAGCCATTCTCTGTACCAGACAGTGTCGATCTGTACTCCCAGAAATACGGTAACCCGTGATGGAGTTAGATCGCTTTTTTGTAGGTTTATGACAAAACTGAGAGACTCCAGGTGAGAGATCACCCTATAGGAGTGTGACTGGGCCTGCATTCTGCTTCCAGCCAAAATCAGCAGGTCATCCAAGTAATTCATGACCCTGAGTCCTTGATTCCTAAGGGGGGTCAGGGTTGCATCCAGACATTTAGTAAATGTACAAGGAGCAGTCTTTAAACCGAAGGGTAAGGCTTTGAATTCATAAGCATTCCTTTCGAACGTAAAGCGGAACTTCCTGTCTTTCCTCCACACGCCTATGTGGAAATAGGCATCTTTTAAATCCACTGTACATGCGTAGTCTCCTGGTCTCACAGACTGGAGAACTTGCCGCAGTGTAAGCATCTTGAACTTAAAAGTTTTAATTATTTTGTTGAGAGCCCTGAGATCCAGAATTGGTCTCAGGGAATGATCCTTTTTGGGCACCAGGAAGTATTTGCTGTAGTGGCCAGAGCGTAGTTTGCATTCTGAGACCAAACTAATCACTCCCTTTTGCAGCATTGTCAAAACTTCTTCCCTCAGCACATGAGCACGTGTAGGGTTAATCTTAGATTGCAGTACCCCTATGAAATGGGGCAGTCTTTTTGTGAACTGCAACTTGAGCCCATGACATATTGTTGTCTTGACCCAATCATTTGGTAGACACGCCTTCCAGGCCTGCGTGTGCGCGCTGAGCCTGGACGGCATGTTGAATTGCTGCTCTTCATGTTTTTGCACTGGAGGGGTAGCCTTTGACCCCTCTCGCGCTCTCTCGAGCAGGCTGGTCGGCCCAACAGAAGATATCGCGAGATCTGACCATCTCTGGCAGAGCTCGTGTATCTTTCTGTGGTTCATAGTTTGACTACATGGTTTGTGTTTTATAAAAATGGGACTCGAGTCAAGAAACAGGGTAGTCTGTGCTTTGGTACTTTTATTTTTGTACATGTCTGAAACAGTGTTTGTTTTGTTTACACATACAGTAGGCGAGTCATGTTTGGTGCACGCGCACATGTCACCAGCTCCTCATAGTATTTTACAAGTAGAGACTGAGCTCAAAAAGTTAGGTTCCCGTACCACGTGGGCGGGCAAACCTGTAAAATTATCAGTTCGTCCTGCTTCATCATGTCCGCATCTACTTTCCACACGGGGTCAATGAAGATGCCCTTGGCAGGTACTAGAAATTGTCACTGTCACCAACAGATCTCTTCCATGGAAGGCTACGCATGTCTTCCTTTGGGGGTGCAAAGCTTTTCCTCTGCAACCCTGTCGGAGTACTTCTGCCTGTTTATGTCTTTGTTCCAGCCTGGCCTGGACACGTTCCAAGGCTCCCCCGAAGAGTCCCGTCGACTCGATCGGGAGCTGGAGGAAAGTGGACCTCTGGTTCTTCGGGAGGTCCGACAATGTTAGCCAAAGATGGCGCTGGGCGACAACTATTTCCGCCATTGCTTTGCCTTGGGAAATGGCTATTGTCCCAATCATGCGGAGCAAGAGGTCAGAAGCACGTCTGGCCTCCTCCATGGCCTCCGTTGCGTCCTGCTCGTCTTTTGTTACCTGGATATCCTGCAGTTTCTCTGCCAGGTACGCCTGCACCATGGTCAATGCATTCATTGCGTGAGCCGCAAGGCCCTGGGCCTTGTAGTACTTCTCAAGTTTTTTCTCCGAAGTGCGGAAGGCCCTGCTGGGTAGCGCTGGTTTCGTCCCCGTGGCTGCAGGGACCAGGTGAGCCGCCAGAGTTTCCTCTATCAGGGGTGTGCTGGCGAGGCCCACTGTCTCCATTCCCGCAATATCAAGGAGTCAGGATAGTGGTAGTGTGATAGGAGCTCCGGGTTCTGCCCAGGAGCGTTTGAGCTCCATGAGGAAGTCCGGAAAAATGGGCATTTTTTGCTACGTTGTCGGCGGCTTCGCCCAGAAGTAGATTCCCGCCAGCCTCGTAGCCTGTTGGCGAGGCGTGGGGTCTGGCCACGAGACCTGCAGGGCATCCGCTGCCTTATGGCACAGGTTGAACAAGGCAGGGACCGACAAGTCCGGTTCCGGTAGGATTTGCGGCAGGTTCTGGGAGGAATCCACACTTTCTCCTCCGTAACCGTATTCGACGTCTTGGTTAGTCACTTCGGGCGTCGAGTCCTCAATGGCAACTGAGGAGTCCGACACATTGTCCTCTCCGACTCGACCGCTGCATTCTAGGTCCACGTTCTCAAGCTCTGGTTCGGGAGCAAGCAGCTTTGTGCGACGTGCGACCTTCAGTGCCACGGCCTTAGCCATGGGGCATCTGTACTGTGAAAGGACGCGCGGCGTTTACTCACTACCGCCGACATTCAATGGCAGTAGGAGCAGGAGTCGGGGAATTCCAGCGCTTTTCTCACATGCAGAATCCCTAGGCAGACAGGACAGGCCTCGTATGTGTCAGTCGCCGAGAGGGAGTAGCCACATCCGCTGGGGCATGGGCGCGAGCGAGGGCTCGTCGTCCTGTTGTTTTTCTTCTTCTTTGTCCTCCGTTTTCCCTTCTCGGGAGCCATGTCCGGAGACGAGAAGCGTTGAAGATGGTCCTAGTTTCCTTTTGTTCGAAGCCGTCCTCTCCGTCGTCTTGCTTTCGCTGGTTAGCCTGCTAATGGTTAGCAGGGGTTTGTGATGCAGTTAGCGCCGTCGAGCGAAGCAACTGCAGAAAGAGAAGAAAACTTCGAGGTAAGTAGAAAAATGCTGGACTAGCTTTGGCCAGTCCAGCAGTATGCAGGAAAATTACTCTGTACGCTCAGTGTAGGGAGCAAGCTCACCTCAGTCGAGCGATGCGACAACAGAGAAGTCCCATGAAGTTCAGGTGTTAAGCGAGGTGAAGGGCAAAAAAGAGAAAGATGGACGGCCTCTGGCACAACGCTGACGCCCTAGCCATAAAGGCATGATTGTATTCCTTCAAGTAATTGTGCGGGGGCGCAATTCCCATAGCAAGTATGTTGCACCGAGTGACTGACTGATAAGGGGACTTCTCCACAACTGAGTATATTAATATACCTGCAAATAGTGTTAAACAATTTAAAAAGTATAAACGTAACAAGTATTACAACGCATAATGCAGTACAGGTAGTCCCCGACTTACGAGCGAGTTCCGTTCCTCCGAGGCGCTCGTAAAGCGAAAATTCGTAACTTGGAACGGCCGCCACGTGTCTCGTAAGTCCGGAATTTCGCTCGTAAGTTGGAACGGTTTTGCTAGCGCGACTACAAACACTCGTTTTTCATCGAAAAACTGCTTACGAGTGCATAAAAATGATCGGAAACGTGTGTCCACATGTTTAGCTAACGAACTGTGGTGAAAAAACACAGAAAAACTCGGTATTTTTTGCGTTTTTTCCAAAAATTCGCCAGCTCGTAAGTCCGGAACCTCGTAGGTCAGAGCGCTCGTAAGTCGGGGACTACCTGTAATCCTGATCCAAGTTAAATGTTCTCTTAGGTTGAATGTGTGAAACATCACAAAGTGCAGATATACAGTAGTTTGACAAAACAAAAAAAGGGAATAAACAGGAAAACGGTGATGTTAATGCTTCTCTATCTTTCGTGAGTTGCAAAAGTTAAAGCCATGATGTTTATGTTCCTGGAGGACATTTGACAACATGAACATTGTTTATTGTGTCAAACAAGCCACCATGCTGCCACAACACCCTTTTAAACAGCGGTCTGTGCCTTGGAGCTGATGAGAATAAGACAGGCTGCAGAGACGAAGAGCTGAAGGCTCAAAGGAGAGACTATCACCGAAAGAGGTCAGCAACAAAAATTGTATTATTGATCTTGTGCAATTCACAACAAGATAAAAGCTGCTGCTTGTATACACAGACTGATTTTACAGCGAGTGAAGTGGGGGTGTGGGGGAGATTTGGCATGAGAATTTGAGGCAAACAGAGGCCCAAGTACCAAAACACAAAGACTCATAAGTGACATGAAGAGGCTGGTTGACAAGCAGCAAACAAGATGTGTTTTATCAATTAGCAGAATGTCCTTCACGCCAGGATGATAAACTGGTAGCCACAAAGCTGTCAAACCGTTTCTCTATTTCTTTATAGTTTCCATTTTCACAGCTCTGTTTGTTGTAGTTTAAGAGAAAGGCCATAAGGTTTTAACAGCCCTATTTATTCTTTTTTCATGAACCCTGGCTCTGGGTGGGCTGATAAAAATGGATTGTATCTCAAGAATGTCGCCGAGCTCCGTCTCAGGGGCCAGAACTCCTCGGGGACAAGTTAGCTTTCTTTGGGTATAGGGATGGATCTGTAAACAGACAGGGAATGACTTGAAAACACCAGGCACCAACCAGTATATATTTTTAATGACGTTTGGTCTGTGAGCTGCTGTGATCATTGTGCAGAAAATCTCTGCCATGCAAGTGAATAGGCATTTCATTATGTTTTTAAAGATTTCAACACTTGAACCATTTCTGAGTCAGTGACTAAATGAGATCATTTCAGAGCCTTGTTATCACCAACAGACGAGCTAATGCTTTAGTTAAGAATAAAATAAAGTCTGTGTTTTGGACCTCAACTGGTCCAGAGGACCAGACTTAGCTTTTTTAGATTTTTCTACCTGGATTATTGAGCATGCATCAGGCTATCTATGTGTTTTGTTTTGTGCCACTTAAGAAAGCCCGGCCTCAGTGAAATAAAAGTGATAACTTTGCAGAGCATGCTATCAACGATGGCACAATCTTGCTGGAGGAGTTAATCTGACAACACACAGATTCAACGTAAAGTGGAGGCTTCAGATCTTCAGTTTAGCAGAGCAGAAATGCTCCTGTTTGCCAATCAGTTTCCAGTCATGGAGACAGAAAGTCCTGAGGTCAGGCTTACCCCAAAATGTCCAATTGTCATTGTCCTATTTAGAATCTAAATATTTTTCCCTTTTTTTTTTTTTTGAGATATGAAAACATGTACCATTTCATCAACTAAAGCAAGTTTATGATGCCATCCATCCATCCATTATCTTCTGCTTTTCTGAGGCAGGGAGGGAGGTCCAGACATCTCTTTCCAGAGCCACCTCTCACAGCTCTTCTGGGAGGACCCCAAGGTTTTCCCAGGTCAACCATGAGACATAGTTTCTCCAGCGTGTCCTGAGTTTTCACTGGGGTCTTCTACAAGTCGGACATGCCCAAAGCACCTTTCCAGGAAGGCGCCTGGAAGCATCCTTACGAGATGCACGAACCACCTCAACTGGCCCCTTTTGATGTGGAGGAGGAGCAGTCTGGACAACTGAACTTCTCACCCTATCTCTAAGGGAGAGTCCAGCTACCCTGCGGAGGAAACTCACTTCAACTGCCTTTATTCACTATCTTGTTCTTTTGGTCACTACCCAGAGCTCGTGACCATAGATGGGGGTAGGAACATAGATCGACAGGTAAACAGATAGTTCACCAAAACAGACTGGCACAGAGTCCGCAATACAGCAGACAATGCACCAGTCTGTCAATGTCATGCTCCATTCTTCCTTCACTCATGAACATAACCCTGAGATACTTGAACTCCTCCACTTGAGGCAGAACCTAACCCTCAACCCGAAGAGAGGAATCCACCCTTTTCCGATTGAGGAAATACGAGCCATTGATTATCAAAAATGGGGGTTCCTGCCCTCCCCTACCACCTGGCTTACACAACACCCCACTTTGACTTCAGCTACACGGCTGAGCTCCACTCTCTTCACTTTATTGCAAAGGTCATGGTTTTACACTTATTTGAGTGAAGCTGAAGATTGTCTGCTATGGTTTGACCATTTATGTTCACAACAACATCCCTTGTTCTTTCTGAAACTTAATTTTTCTTAACCCAGGTATCATGGTGTAGCTTTTTAGGGGACCAACCTGCAGGGGTGTGGACAAACTCTGCAGGTGTAAAGTCTCACATGTTCACTACAGGTGGCTGCAGTTCAAAGTTTTTCTGCATTAACACCAGTTATAATGTCAGAGAACAGAGTGCTTTTGTGCTACGCTTACTTTCAGCATGTTCATGCTGAAAGTAAGCGTAGCACAAAAGCAAAACCAACATCCTCTGTCACAAGAAACATTCATGTGTTCACCAGTATCTATTTATCTATCTGTCCGTCTTTCCGTCCATCTGTCTATCCATTTATGAAATTATTATTTACAAGGTTTTGGTAACTTACAAAACAGTTTTTTTTGTAACTTCAGGGTGGACTGAGGTAAACTAAAACATTCTTACTCTTTATTTTTTCATGCACTCAAAATAAAATAGTTCTTTACTCCCTCTAAGTAACAAAACCAGAGTTTAAATTATCAAAATAAATTAAAGCTGACCTTTATGAACTCCTATTTTCAAATTCATTCATTCATCCATTCAACTTTTATTTAAACAGATAAATCATATTGAGCCTCAAAGACTCATTTACAAGTGAGACCTGTTTGGACAGACAATAAAAGTGGTGACAAATGACACATAGGGTTTGGAGACAAAACACATTCCCAACTCAATTTTGACCTCTGTTTGAAGGTCAAAAATGTCATAATGAAAAAAAAAAAGTATTGCCCACAAGCACATAATGATGCCGACATTACACGGGAGGGGTGTGGGGGATGCAAAGGCGGTGAGCAACCATAGACAAAACACAGAGGCACTGCAGCGTTCAGATAAAATCACTCAGTTCATATACAGTAGTTCTCTCTGGAGAGATCTGTGCACACCGGGGGAGCTGCAGAGGATGACCAGAGACAAATCCAGAGTCATGAAATGATGACAGAATTTTTATTCAGCTGGACTCCTCTGAAAAGTCCATGGAAATTCCTCAGTAGGGTTGGGAGAGTAAAGGCCCCAATATACCTGTTTCTTTTGCCTCACGAAGCTCGGCGCCGTGGAAGCGCCGCAGCAAAAGCCTTTGATCGCGGGCGTGAACGCGCCAAGCTCCAATTTTACTACGCCTATGCGCGCGCGTTGATAAACTGCCTCGCGTGTCAGCAAATGACCAATCAGCGACCTCAATTTGTCCTGTATTCTGCACTCCAGAGAGCTGCGCTTGCACAGAGTATAATATGAACTGCCTACGCGCAGCTCACGCCAGTCCAGCGGCGCTGGGCACAAAGAACAGTGTACTGGGGGCTTAAGGTTTACAAAACTTCCCAGGCATGTTGAGATCAGATGGCCTGTGAAGGCCAGTCAGGGAGCCAAAGTCAGATAAATATGATTGTTTTGGGGACAGGCAGAACTTTAATGACATCTACCTTCAGTCTGTGTTGGTCAACCGACTTCCGAAATGTCCAAATTAAAATGGCTATACCAATGGTATAGGCCTGAGAATACTCCCCAAGATCTAATCCATTCAGCCAAAAGTCTGGGTTCTCGAGACATGAACCAAGCCATCATGTGAGGCATGCAGCCTGACCAGGTCCAGATTAGCCGCCATCAACTTCCTTGTGTGTTGATAGACCAGGAGCCAGCCAAATCCAAAAAGCAGGAACCAGTTATCACAAATCCAATTCAATATGCGTCCTTAAGATCCACAGATGACAGCAGAGAAAGACACACCATCAAGTCTTCCAAGTTGATGAGATATCCAGCTGTGTGCATGCCAACAGGGCAAATCGGCTTGCCTACAGCCTGTCTTCTTTTTGAAGAAATGTTATCAGTTGTGTTGAAGGACCAACTGACCAAATCGAAGTCCATAGTTATGATTCGGAAGATTTGTAGAAGAGAGGCTCTCAGACAGTTTCACAGACAAGACAAAGCAAAAGCAAAGCGGAGACCAAGAGGAGACGTCCGCCCTTGAGAAGAGCAATGCAAACATCACCAGTGCTACGTCATTCTATGCATACAGTCTGTCTGGGCAGCCTCATCTAATATGTGACTAACATTATTCTAACGTGTTACCTTTTTTGAACTCATACACACATTTTCAAAGCAGTAGCAGTATGGAGCTAATGATCTCTGCATGCTTTGGCCTAAACCAAACTTTAAAATTTTCTGGGATTTAGCAAAAATTTGAGGATTAAAAAGAAAACCTGTGTTAATAAAATACTTGTAAATGTTTTCTATAATTGTACAGATTAGTGCTGTGCGATATGACGATATATATCGTGGGGACGATAGAAACGTGTCTATCTTGCTACTTTCCTTCTATCGTCTCTATCGTGATAAATAAGAATAAAAAAATAACTGTCACAAAGAAGCTTCATATTGTGGTTTTGCGAGATGACGGCGCTGCTTTATGCTTGACGCACGCGCGGGTTTGCGACACATGCTTTACGTTGTTAAACTCGAGAGCAACAGAGATGCAGGGGCATGAAGCCGGAGTCACAACAAGGAGAAACAGCTGCGCAGGCAGTCCAAGAAGAAGAACTTTTACTTTACCAAAAAGAGGGGGAAGCTCACCTTGTTAGCTTCCATTATTTCGCTCCGCTGAAACTCGGAGACAAAATGGGTCCAGAGGACACGAAGTCCAATTGAGTCCGAACTCGGGTCCAGTTAACCAATACAAAACAGACCAGAGACACAACAGAACCGGAATCAAACGCAACGTTTTCTCTTTTCTGTTTCTTGCTTTGTTTACTCCAGCTTCCAGAGCGGATTTCTTCTTCGTGGGTTTTATTAGCAGCCGTTGTTTTACCGCCACCTGCAGGAAAAATTTGGACCAAAGTAGAAACTCTTTTTCTACTTTGGTCCAAATTTCCTTGTTCTTTTTGTTCACATTCTTATAATTGTAACTGTATCTGTAGTAAAATAAAAAATAAAAAAAAAAAAAACTTTGGTCCAAATTTTTCCTGTACACACACACACACACACACACACACACACACCACACACACACACACACACACACACACACACACACACACACACACATCGTGTTGTATATATCGTGATATATATAGTTATTGTGATGTAAAAAAGTCCATATTGTGATATATGATTTTTTTCCATATCGCCCAGCACTAGTACAGATATGCAAGAACATGGGGGGAGTGGTGGTGCAGAGGTTAGCAAAGAGAAGGTGGGTCTGTGATTGGAAGAAAGACGCTGGCTCAACTCCTCAGACCAACAACATCTAAAATGTGGGTGGGAAAGTTGAAACATCCACACCTGCCTCCTCCCTCATTATCCCCATTCTGGGCCCTTGAGCAAGGCCCTTAACCCCAACCATCTGCTCATCTGGGTGCCCTAGATGGCAGCTCTCTGCTCCATACGGAGGGGTGTGGTAGCTCGGTGGTCTGTAGTTGTCTCAAACTTGTCCTAAATGCTGATAAAACAAAAGGGGATTTTTTTTTCAAATAGGAAGGCGGTTCCAGCAGATCCTCCTCTGATTTTATCTTCAAATGGTGTCCCTATTGAGTTTGTTGATTCCTATAAATATCTGGGTATCCTGATCGATTCACATCTCTCTTTTAAACTCCACGTGGAAAACCTAGTGAAGAAACTGAAAGTTAAACTGGGTTTCTTTTTCAGAAACAGATCATGTCTAACACTGAATGTTAGGAAACGCCTTGTATCTGTGACTTTCCTTCCCTCCATTGATTACGGTGACATTCTCTACATGAATGCTCCTACAAGCACCCTGCGGATGTTGGATGTTGTCTATCATGGTGCACTAAGATTCATAACTGGCTGTGATTATCGTACCCACCACTGCACCCTGTATTCACTGGTTAACTGGACATCATTAAAGGTCCACTGACATGATTTTTTTACTATTCATAAAATTGCTCAAAATATATATATTTTATCATTTAAATATGTTCGTTTTTGCAAACAAAATGATAAATCACTTTAATTTTGCTTTAAAAGTGATTTTGAACTTCAAGCCGTGTTTAATCATGGGAAATCCGATTACACGCGAACGCACCATCTGTGATGTCACACCGGGCAGAGCTCTGGGCTTGTCACAGTGCGCAGGTATGAGCATCTCGACATGAAGGAAGTCTGATACAGAATCAGACCTAAATTAGATCCTGTTGTTTCTTGTTCCATCACCCAAACTATTTTCTGCTTCCCAAAATGAAGACAAATAGCTCAAATCTTCACATAGATTGCTAAATTCGTCCAGTTTTAAATTGTCCGCTATTAAAGACACCACAGCCCTCTGCCCAGTGTGACATCACATATGGTGCGTTCGAGTGTAATCGGATTTCCCATGATTAAACACGGCTTGAAGTTCAAAATCACTTTTAAAGCAAAATTAAAGTGATTTATCATTTTGTTTGCAAAAACAAACATATTTAAATGATAAAATATATATATTTTGAGCAATTTTATGAATAGTAAAAAATCATGTCAGTGGACCTTTAACCTCACGCAGACTCTTCCACTGGTACATTTTCATCTTTAAATCACTTCTTGGTCTGCTGCCCTCATACATCTCCTCCTACATGTCTTTGCGTGAGTGCAGCTACAGCGTGCGCTCTCAGGACATGATTACCTGCAGTGTTCCGTCAGTGAGGACTGAACTTGGAAAAAGGGCCTTCTCCTACTCCGCTCCTGCTTCATGGAATATCTTACAAAAAGATCTGAAGCTCTCGACCTTGACTTCTCTAAATGGTTTTCAGAATCTGTTGGAATCCTGGCAAAAACCAATGCAGATTTGTTCCTGTCTTTGATTTTATACGTCTACCTTATAATGTTTTGCTAGTTTTTTGATACTTTGTTAAAAAAAAATGTATTTCTTTCTTTTGTTTTTTTCTCTTTTTTGTTTTCTATTGTTTATTGTTTATTGTTTAAGGAAATTCTACCATTGCTGTTCATCGTTCTTTAGTTTTAGCAGGTCGCTTTCGTAAATGAGCCCATGAGGTTCAATAAGATTTACCTGACTAAATAAAGGTTGAATGAATGAATGAATGAATGAATGAATGAATGAATGAAGGACATCTGGCATAACAAAAAAAAAATAATTGTCAAGTCTTCAAGTGAGTTAGTTCGCTGTGGTGACACCTGAAGAAGGGAACAACCGAAAGAAAAACGACAGTACAGATATACAAGAACAACGTTTACTTACTAAAGTACATTATTTTAAAAACTGCAGTGATAAACCCCCATCTTCATTGAGCCCCTTCGTCGGTGGACAAGTCCAACCTGCACTGACTGCACTGTTGCGTTCTGCTCTCAGTCTTTGAGTCAGCCCATTAGCTGGATGTTCGAGGTGATTGAACTCTGCTGCAGCCTAAAGAAGCCAATTTATCCACAGACTCTGCTGAAGTCTTCCACCTTCATGTCTATGTGAGTGTGTGCCTTGGTCTGACTGACTTAAATGAAAATATTTTACCAACAGTTGGAGTGAACACATGCACACACAGGGTGATGTGGCCTGTCCCCCCTCTCCGGTCGCAATTGACCTCCTCAGCTCATCTGAAACACTCACTCACACTTTTGGCTGGGAAATTGATTCTACCGAGGTTTCCATTCCATTTGTGGTAGAATGTGTGTGTGTGTGTGTGTGGGGGGGGGGGGGTGCTTTGTGTGAGTAAAGTTCCATCTATCTATTCTCTACAATTCACCAAATATTTCCAAACCATGATGTTTTCCCTCCAAGTTGTTGACAGACATCCACCTTCAAGAAATACTAGCTTCATTACGTACTTTCTTCATTCCATGCTTTAAATATAATTTGGCATCATAGCTTTTTACTATCGTAAGAAACATAAATATCTCCAGAACTGGAACATTCTGTAGAGAAATGGGCTTTTGAAAAAGAAGCTCATGGACAAAGACCAAGATCCATCCATCCATTATCTTTACCCGTTTCTTCCTTTCTCCAGCGGGTTTGGATGTTGTCAGTCGATTTTATGGGCACTATCACAACTGTTATCATCCCCATATGTATCGGCGAAACTGTCCAATCTACTTGCTAGCATGTTTAAAAGAACGTTATCAGCATTATTATCGCTGTGAGTAGGCAGCGTGTTTCCGTAAACCCGGAAGTGTAGCGTTTTTTTTTTTTTTCAGCATATGTAACCGTTTTCCTAAACCTGACCTTAAACCTGACCCAGAGGACCAACCCTAAACCTAACCACCTCACCCTTGTGCCTAAACCTAACCAAGACCCTAAACCTAACGCCAGAGGCTTTACTCTAAACTTTAACACGTAGCAAAAGACGGAGCCTGCTGTCATCGCTTGTAACGGTAACAACGTACCTTTAAACCTCCTAGGAGGTACAGGAGGGGCAATCTGACCGCTACGAATGGGGATGATAATAATTGATAAAGGACATTTTATGGTTGATAACATCCAAAGCGGGTGCTTTCTTACACCTCGATGCAACCACACACCAAAATGGAAGTGGTGGCCTTTCTTATTTTTCAAGTGTCATGCGCACAACATGCATGATCGGATGGATGCGGTATATTTCCAACTCTCCCTTTTTGCTTTGTGCCAGGAAACGCAAATAGAAAAAAATGTAAACAAACGTTTTAATTTTGCTGTTGTAGATTAAAACTTAAAAGGGGAAAAGGCCCTTTGATTATGGTCAAAAGTTCATGTCCTCTGTTTATTTTTATTTTTATCATGGCATGAAGTCTTCTTGGACAGTAATCATCCTCTTGACATTTAATCCCACTTTACAATAAATGGATTGAGTGGATGGGCTTGAGGCTGTGTAATACCTCTATGGGTTTTTTTTTCTACAATAGTGTACATGGCGTACTTGTTGACAGGGAGAGTGGTTCCCCTCTCTAAATACAAAGCTGTCTGATTCATGTAGCCTACGTGGCCCCTTTCATTCATCATCCATTGTTTTTAAACTCCCACAAG
>JBBPBX010007780.1:0-13900 GCA_038048925.1 Garcialebias charrua | reverse complement strand
ATATATATATATATATATATATATATATATATATACTGTATATATATATATATATATATATTTATACTGTATATATATATATATACTGTATATATAATTACAGTATCTAATATGTATACATAATGTGTGTGTGAATAAATTGCATCTTTGGTTGCATCTTGCTAAACATGTCATATAATTAAGTATGGTATTCCACCAAAATTATTTAAATATGCTAAAATATATGTTCCTATACATGCAGTTTTAATAGCTGTATGCCTAACATTTAAATATGTGGCAATGGGATTACTATTCAGCGTGTTATGATTGATTAAATGCGCTGATACTTTATTGTGCCTGCCAAATATATAAGGCTGAGTGGAGCGGACGACAGCGCCAAGATGGCCGCCTGAAATCTCGTCAGCTCCAATAGGCGAGAGCGGGCCATGCGGTATCTAGTGTTCTATATATGATATCTATGGGGATTTCCGCCGCCTTAATAACATCACAGAGAACGTTATCCCATCCCCCACATCCAGGATTTTTCAGTGCACCTGGCTGGGACCTCCATTTTTTCTAAAGTAGATTTAGTACGGGGGTACCACCAGGTTCCTGTGCATGTGGAGGATGTCCCTAAGACCGCTGTTATCACGCCTTTCGGCCTGTTTGAGTTTTTGCGCATGCCTTTTGGTCTTAAAGGTGCAGCACAAACATTTCAGCGGTTGATGGATTCAGTCCTAAGGGGTCTGTCCTTCGTATTTGTGTACCTGGATGACGTCCTGGTGGCTAGCAGCTCGGCTGAGCAGCACTTGTCCCACCTCCGTGAGGTTTTTCAGCGCCTGGCAGCACATGGCCTGATTGTAAATACAGCGAAATGCCAGTTTGGGCTGCCAGTCATTGACTTTTTGGGCCACCGCATTTCTGCAAGTGGTGCCGTCCCGTTACCAAACAAAGTGCAGGCGGTGTCAGATTTCCCACAGCCCCAGTCTGTTAAAGCGCTACAAGAATTTTTGGGAATGGTTAACTTCTATAACCGTTTCCTCCCCAGGGCAGCACAACTGCTGCGTCCGCTCTATGGAGCGCTGAAAAAGAAAAAGCCCAACGACAGCGTGGACTGGACACCAGAACGCCTACAGGCATTTGGTGATGCTAAAGCTGCACTGGCCACTGCTGCCCTTTTGGCCCATCCATCCCCAGCGGCGCAAATAGCTTTAACAACCGACGCATCTGATGTTGCGGTGGGGGCTGTGTTAGAACAGCAGGTTTCCGGGGTTTGGCAGCCGCTTGCATTTTTCAGCCGTACGCTGCGGGACAATGAGCTGAAATACAGTGTTTTTGACAGAGAGTTGCTGGCGCTTTACCTGGCCACACGCCATTTCAGGTTTTTCCTGGAGGGCCGCCGGTTCACTGCATATGTTGACCACAAACCCTTGGTGTTTGCGATGTCAAAAATTTCTGACCCCTGGTCTGCTCGCCAGCAACGCCACCTCGCAGCGGTGTCTGAATTTACTACAGACATTCAGCATGTGGCTGGAAAATCCAACGTGGTGGCCGACTGTCTCTCCCGGGTGCTGATCTCTCCCGTATACGTTGGCATCGATTTTTCTGCTATGGCTGCGGACCAACGTAGCGACGCAGAAATACTCGAGCTCCAGTCCGGGCCCACAGGCCTCGAGTTGGAGGAACGGCAGGTGAATGACGGAGGTCCCCTCCTGCTCTGTGATGTTTCTACTGGCAGGCCCCGCCCCCTGGTTCCAGTTTCATGGCGACGCCGCGTTTTTGACTCCTTACATTCCCTTTCTCATCCAGGTGTTAGAGCCTCTGTGAAACTGGTCAGTTCAAAGTTTGTTTGGCCCGGTCTGCGTAAAGCAGTTAAGGAGTGGGCAGCAGCGTGTGTCCCATGCCAGCGTGCTAAGGTTAACAGGCACACCAAAGCACCTTTGGAACCCTTCTCCATCCCAGGTCGGCGGTTTGATCATGTGCACGTAGACCTGGTGGGCCCTCTGCCTCCATCACAAGGTTTTACTCATCTGCTGACTATGATAGACCGGACCACCAGGTGGCCTGAGGTGGTTCCTTTGACATCCACGACATCTGCAGTGGTGGCCCGGGCATTTTTGTCTACCTGGGTGGCGCGTTTTGGCCCCCCTTCAGACATTACATCAGACCGGGGCCCGTAGTCAGAGGTGGGTAGGAACGAGTTACATTTACTCCGTTACATTTACTTAAGTAACTTTTTGAGAAAATTGTACTTGTGAGAGTAGGTTAAATGTGAAAGACTTCTACTTTTACTTGAGTAAATTTTAGGGGAGAAAACCGCAACTTTTACTCAGTTACTATGGGCTTTCTGCCGATCGCTACAGTTACTTTTGTTTCAAGTATGTAAAAACATTTGCAGCAAAATTATTGCGTAACTTATTGTCACCTGACATGTAACCAATCAAGTGAAGCCAACCAGTCACGTGACCACAACAAACTCTCCGCGCGGGCCATGTTGAGTGACGTCGGAGATTCTGGTAAACAGTTAGTGCTGTTTATAGGATGTCAAAATGTAAGAAAATGAGTTCCAACATTTACTGGTAGAAACAAAGTTTTGCAGAAAGTCAAGTTTATTATTATTTAGCAGAATTATTTGGGCTACAGTTGCCTTTGTGTTTTTTTTTTTTTTATTTACAACAATGTAAAAGATAAGTGGTTTATTTCTAAATCCTTTTGGCTGGTATTGCCTTTGTGTTTTTATTTATAACAATGTATGTTCAGTCTCATTAAAAGTTATGTTTCCTTGTAAATACATTTGCATGTTATAATTTAATGACACGAGATGGTACTCCGCAGTTACTCACTACTTGAGTAGGTTATAATCAAAGTACTTTATTACTTTTACTCAAGTAAATTTTTGGATGCCTACTCACTACTTTTACTTGAGTAATATTTGGTTCAAGTAACAATACTTTTCCATCCATCCATCCATCCATCCATCCATCCATCCATCCATCCATCCATTTTCTTCCGCTTATCCGGGGTCGGGTCGCGGGGGTAGCAGCCTAAGTAGGGAGGCCCAGACTTCCCTCTCCCCAGCCACTTGGAGCAGTTCCTCCGGGGGAATCCCAAGGCGTTCCCAGGCCAGCCGAGAAACATAGTCCCTCCAGCGCGTCCTGGGTCTTCCTCTGGGTCTCCTCCCGGTGGGACGTGCCCGGAACACCTCACCAGGGAGGCGTCCAGGAGGCATCCTAACCAGATGCCCGAGCCACCTCAACTGGCTCCTCTCGATGTGGAGAAGCAGCGGCTCTACTCCGAGTCCCTCCCGGATGACTGAGCTTCTCACCCTATCTCTAAGGGAGAGTCCAGCCACCCTGCGGAGAAAACTCATTTCAGCCGCTTGTATCCGAGATCTTGTTCTTTCGGTCATAACCCAAAGCTCATGACCATAGATGAGGGTGGGAACGTAGATCGATCGGTAAATTGAGAGCTTTGCCTTTTGACTCAGCTCTCTCTTCACCACGACAGACCGGTACAGCGCCCGCTTCACTGCGGACGCTGCACCTATCCGCCTATCGATCTCACGCTCCAGTTTTCCCTCATTCGTGAACAAGATCCCGAGATACTTAAACTCCTCCACTTGGGGCAGGACCTCCTCCCCGACCCGGAGAGGGCATGCTACCCTTTTCCGGCTCAAGACCATGGCCTCGGATTTGGAGGAACTGATCCTCATCCCGGCCGCATCACACTCGGCTGCAAACCGCTCCAGTGAAATACTTTTACTTGAGTAAAAATTTTGAATACTCTACCCACCTCTGCCCGTAGTGTGTTTCTGAACTTTGGTCTACCATGGCCAAGGGTCTGGGGACTAACGTTCACAGGACCACCGCTTACAACCCCCAAGCTAATGGTTTGTGTGAACGGTTTCACAGATCATTGAAAGCTGCACTGCGTGCTGCATTGACCGGTGACAACTGGATTGACCGTCTTCCCTGGGTTTTGTTGGGTTTACGTACCGCAACCAAAGAGGACCTGAGCTCTTCCCCGGCTGAACTGGTTTTCGGTCAACCTGTGCGCGTCCCCGGTGAGTTTTTACCTGAGGTACCCTCACCACAGTTTGCTCCACCGTTGCTCCATTTTTCACCTCAGGAGGCCCCTTTTCGTGTCCCCGGCCCGGTACACCATTGTTTACCGCAGTCATTTGTCCCTAAGAGTCTGGAGTCCTCTAAATTTGTTTTTGTCAAACACAATGCACACAGGACACCACTACAGCCTTTGTATGATGGACCGTTTCGGGTTCTTCAACCAGGTCCAAAACATTTCCTTTTAGATTTAGGGGGTCGTACTGAGACTGTCTGTATCGATAGGCTTAAACCAGCTCATGTTATGTCAGATGATCAGGTTGTTACGGCCCAGGCTCCTCGCAGGGGCAGACCTCCATCCACATTGTTAACGGACTGCTGTCCCCCTGCCAGAGACTCTCAACGTCCATTGGAGCCCGAATCTTCTGCAGGCCCTCCTCGTAGCCCTCCGCTTCATCAGACTGGTTCTGCAGGGCCCAGGTTCAGCCGTTCTGGTCGTTTAATCAAACCTAAAATGCGGGACTAGTGATGGACCTTACTGGGTGTTCTGGGGGGGCGTGTGTGGTGGACCACTAGGGGGCTCTACTCACACCCAGTGGACCGAATGTGTTACAGGATGCTTTTATTGTGAAAGGTCCAGAGGACCGGATGTTGTATGGTGAGAGGGTTGGTATACTGTATAAGGCGATGTTGGGTGGTTTCCCGCCAGTTTAGTAGGAGTTGATTAAAAGTGAAGAACTGCATCCCGTCTCCTGTGTCGTCTCTTCACCACCTCCTACAACGTCATCTCTTTCAGGGAAGACCCTGCATTTTTCAACAAGATAATGCCAGACCACATTCTGCAGCAATCACAACATCATGGCTACGTAGGAGAAGGATCCGGGTACTGAAATGTCCAGCCTGCAGTCCAGATCTTTCACCTATAGAGAACATTTGGCGCATCATAAAGAGGAAGGTGTGACAAAGAAGGCCCAAGATGATTGAACAGTTAGAGGCCTGTATTAGACATGAATGGGAGAGCATTCCTATTTCTAAACTTGAGAAACTGGTCTCCTCTGTCCCCAGACGTCTGTTGAGTGTTGTAAGAAGGGGGGATGCCACACAGTGGTAAAAATGGACTTGTCCCAACTTTTTGGGATTTGTTGACACCATGAAATTTTGAACAACATATTTTCCCCTTAAAGTCCATGACCCACCATGTTTTCAAATTGCATCGCCATTAATATTTATTAGTTTATTTAAAAATAATACAGGAGCGTTTATTTATATTGTAGAGAAATAATGCAAAATGTGTTATTTCATGATTTATAGCAGATTTTAGCAGAAGCTCCGGGAAGATCTGCCCCTCTCCAAATATGGGCATTCACATCACTAAAGATTCCGCCTTGGAGTTACAGGCGGAGTTTTAATAAGCCTTCATCAACTTCCATGACCGCTGCTCTAAGAGAGGAAAAAAAAAAGAGAAGCGGTTGCTCACTGATGTCTGTCATATTCTGAGCAGCATCCACGTAGACATACTAGTTTAATTCGCTTGATCGCGACAAATTCATTCATTTCCGCATCGCCTTTTTATTCTCTCCCCTGACCAGACAGGTCGGGAGTAGAAAGGCAGCCGCAGCGCGGAGCTCTGTCGGTCTGGATGTACCATCGCGCGCGGGCTTCCCCGTGCTCTCTGTGCTTCCCCGTGCTCCAGCAACAAGGCTGGACAGAACCGAGCCCCAGCACGAACTTCAAAGCTGACCCGCAGCGGAACGGGGAGCCAGGGAGAAGCCGCGCGGCTCGCTCCTCTCTGGGCAGAGGAGAGGAGAGCAGCCAGCAACAGTCGCAGCGGTGTTATATCTTATTAAAAAGGTCTATAAAATAAATAATAAATAAAAGCAGACCACTGGTCCAGTTGTACACAAAAATGCACCAGGAAATATGCAGTTTTACTCTCACTCTCATAAACCTCCATGGAAACTCACTCCTACCTTCTGCCTTGCTTTCTGGGTGGAGATCAATGTAACGAAAGGCATGACCCTTCGGGACTTTTCGGCCAGGTTTCCGGATTCATTCGGGAGTGGGTTTTTTTTTTTTTTTTTTTTAACCCTCGCCTGGCCCAAATGCAAAAATGAAAATAAAATTCATAAAATACTACAGTAATTCTCCAATATGGTGAATTGTTACTGTCACGGTGGGTGTTGTCCTTTAAAATGATACATTCTCAGATTAAACTTTTGATCTGTGATTTGTGTTCTATTCTGAATAAAATATTAGATGTTGGCACCTCCACATCATTGCATTCAGTTTTTATTCACAATTTGTTTAGTGTCCCAACTTTTTGGGAATCCGGTAAAAACAAACTCAGAGGTTTCAGTCACATCTTGCACCTGTAATGTTTAAATTGTGGTATTTTTTTAAACTGGCATTGAATTTTATGTCTTATCAGATGTTTTGATGTAAATATTTTAATATTACTGTTACTGTTATACAGACTGTTGCTGTATGTGCAATGACGTGTTTGAACCGGGCACATTGCCCAGGACATCCTTAAGAGATTAAAAAAATCTCAATAGATTAATTCTCTGGTAAAATAAAGGCTTAATTTATAAAATATATTTGAAACATGGTTGTGGTAGTCTCATGGTTTGGGCCTGTTTTTCTGCATCTGGGCCAGAATGGCTTGCCATCATTTATGTAACAATAAATTTTGAATTATATCAGAGAATTCTAAAATAAAATAAAAATGTCAGAATGTCTTTCCATGAATTGAATCGCAAGAGAAGGTGGGTCATGCAGTAAAACAAAATGACTCTAAGCACACAAGTGGTTATACAGTACCAAAGAATGAATAAAGAAGAAAAAAGTTTATGTTTTGAAATGGCCAAGTGCCAGATGCAGTTAACGTGAGGAAACCACTGAAAGCAAAGGTTCACATACTTTTACCACTCACAAATATGCAATGTTGGACCATTTTCCTCAATAATTAAATTACCAAGTATAATATATTTTGTCTCATTTGTTTAACTGGGTTGTCTTTATCTACTTTTAGAACTTGTGTGAAAGTCTGATGGTGTTTTCAGGTCATATTTATGTAGAAATATGGAAAATTTTATAGAGGCTTCTCAAACTCAAGCACCACTACCTCGTTCTGATGTCCCATTTGAACTTCAAGTCGTCCTTTACTTGCCTAAAGGCACTTGTTTATATGAGACACTTGTTGTGGTTTGCAAGATTGAATTAAAGGAAAAGACACATGGATTAGCTTCTGTTCACTCAATTTCTTTTGTCTTCTGTCACACTACAGCACATTTTAAACATACAGTCTTGGACCGCCCTCTGGTGCCCTTTCTATGCAATGACGTCACATCACTTCAGTTTCAACAGCAGAACACATTTTCCCATTCTCTGAAGCAATTACTTCTACAATATGTAACATTTTCTTGTGTTGTACTTTAGCAAAAACAATAGTACATTTTTACTGGTCTTAAAGAACACTTGTAACAGTCTGAACAGCAGTAATTTACATTTTGTTTTCACTTTACAGTTTCTTACAAAACCTGTTAACCATCTGGGGCATTTCTAGATCCCTGACTTCTAAGTTCAGCAGATTCATTAGTATTTCCATGAAGTGCAAAGGTATCCAGCACAGTGTCATTGCTTTGTTCTGAGCCAGTTAAGGCTTGTTTTGGGAAGTGTGCAAGTTTTGAAGCTTCCACTTGCATCTGTCTTTGAGTAAATATAATAATAATAATAATAATGTCTTTTCCTGTCATCTGTGTATGTTTCCCATACACAGACGAAATTCATCTCTGCGTTTAACCCAACCACCACCAGGTGGTGCAGTGAGCAGCCAGAAAGCGCTCGGGGAGCTGGAGAATTAGGTGTAGTGGCCGGGGCGCGAACCCGCGTCCTTCGGGTCCCAAGTCGGGAGCCCTGCCACTACACCATCTTGGCTCTGTCTAACTTTTTTCCATGACAGTCCGTGGTTCTGTAAATCTTGAAGATCCTTTGGAAATGTGCTCTGGTCTGCGAACATAAACAGTGTCACCCACTTTGATTGTTGATGTTGCATTTTTCTGTTTCTCTGTAGCTCAAATGGAGTTGTTCCCGTGGTTACATGAGGAGTAGCTCAGTAGATGTGCAGAAACTTTGTTACTGCTTCTTTCCATGAATTGTGACTTCTTTTGCATATCTGTATGCAGTCCTTAAGTACTCTGTTAAATCTCTCTACAGCACCATTTGCTTTGGGCAGGGCCGGATTTAGGAGGATGGGGGCCCCTGGGCTTGAGTCAACATGGGGGCCCATATTTTTTTTGTTTGTTTCTTTGTTTTGTTTTGGTTTAGATGATGAGCAGAAAATGACTAACTAGTAAGTTTTCACAACTTACAACTTTAATATGCCAGTTGTCACAAACTACAAACAACCCTGAACTGGTTTCTAGAAAGACAAAACCACATGTTAGGGTTTGAAACTAGAATATGATGCTTGCATCACAAAATAAAATCACTGAATAGCTATTGTTGCTTGGACTTCAACACAAACTATAAAACAGATTGAGTGCAAGAAAAGTGACCCAGGTATGTCCAAAGTGCTGCCCTCTGAAGGATTTTTTTTTTACAGCCCCCTGTTCTCAATAAAAGCAGAGGTGGGTGCAGATGAACAATTTTCATCTTCTAGACCAAGGTTTTTTTACAGATAACATCTTAAAAAAATATGAAGAACAAAATACAGATTTCCATTTATTAATGAAACTTCTGCATTCATCTTATTTGAAGGAACTAGAACCACAAACATCGACCTACATTTACTCAAACGCAAACCATGTAACCCAAATAAGAAAACAATACTCAACCCCGAAAAGTTAGAAACTTTGAGCCTGTCTTAATGCAGACATGCACTGCCCTAACCAGTAACACCAAGCCTTTTCAGTAATGAGTGAAAGGGTTATCAGACATGTAAGCCTTAGTTTGATATGAAATTTAAAAATATGCCCATAAAGCTTCCCCAGTATGACTTTCAATTGGTAGAAACTTCAGAAAGCGTTCCTGAGAGTGTCCTTCAGGTGACACATATCTTAACACAAATGTTAACTGATCAACATGTGCCTCATCTGGCGTGGAGTCAACAGAGTTTGAGAAGTATTTTGCCATTTTTACTTCACTCACTATTTCTGATAGAACACGATCACCCATCAGCTGAATAAATTCCTCACGTTTGGGAAGAAAGATATGAGGGTTTCCCTGCACCTGCATTTCCATATTTCTCTATGTGAGACTTCAGAAAAGGATCAAACTCACTGATTAACTCCAGTATTCCCAGATAATTCCCATTATCAGTTCGGCCAAATATGTCACTGTTTCCTCTAAGAGTCAGTCCTTTCTCTGCTAAAAACTTCACAACAGACACAACTCTTCTCAACACTTTAGTCCAGTATGCACATTCAGATTCAAATTGTTTCTGCAGTTCTGTGTCTATCCTCCCGCTGGCTGCTGCAAGTGAAACAAACGTCAGCATTGCTTTTCTATGATGTTCGCTGTTTTCGTGCTCTTTCATGCGTTCAGTTGCGTGCTTCCAGTCACAGAAACCAGTTTCAAAGCTTGACTGAGTATAAGCATTGCTGAAAATGCGGCATGCAAAACAAAACGCAGCTTCGGTGGATGGAGTAGAGCAGCCACTGTCTTTCGATGTACTCACCATTTGCCATCTTACTTTTAAAGTGAGATTTTGGAGAAGAGACGCTTTTGATGCTTGTACACCCGTTCCGATGCTTGAAAGCTAACATTCATATTTTGACAGCTCCCCGGTCCTCGCTCAGCCCAGTAAGCCTGCACGGACTCATCAATTTCCCTCCAATGCACAGTATCGGTACTGCACGGCTCCACAGTCATCCTTCCATCTGCCGACTCTGACTCTACAGATGCCAGTCCAGCCACCGATTCAGTCACAGTTAAAGGCTCTGGCGGGATCGTAGTGCCAGTGTTAGCAAAGCTAAGGGTTTGAGGAGCGGGGGGTATTGATGGTTCTGCTCTATCTCCGCTAACAGGTTTAAAAAAGCCTGTCAGTTTAGGCATTTTGTTTATCGCCTCTTTGTCGAAATGCTCTTTTTCTTTTCTCTTCCTTCTTTTCTGTGCTCTGCTGTCATATTTTCCGTTGTCCGTCATTGTAAGAAAATATTCACAGATGCAGCGTCAGTGAATGACACTCCTCCCCAATGCGTAAGATGCGTCAAAAGTGTACCAATAATAAGCAATAATTCAAGATGGACATTTGCCAGAACAAATTAGAACATTTTTCAACGGCGTTGTCAAAATCATCTTAGTCATTGATTAAATTCTGACACTATCCATTCACAAAAACAAAAAACATCATTTGGGGTCCGCAAAGCGCCGGGGCCCCAGGCTGCAGCCCCGGTAAGCCCGTGCTAAAATCCGGCCTTGGCTGGCTTTGGGGTAGTAGAATAGAATAGAATATATCTTTATTGGCATATTTGCACCAAGGTACAAAGTTTTGCAATTGGCGCGCGCACCATCCGAAGAGGGACGTACGCACGGAAGCCGCAGCAGTATAAAACCGCGCCACCAACAATCAGATATGGAAAAAGGAACATACAGTCGGGTAATCATTGGTATTCAAAAAAGAATCTATCACAATTTGTCTTAGGACACTCTATGATAAAGTCGAAAAAACTCTACCAGCTTAAGCACGAATAGAGACAAGACATGTTGCATTTCATGGCAAGCAGGGAGATTAGTCCGTGAGTAATCATTTCAGATAAGCACAGTCTGTAGATGGCCTCAGCTCGGCTCCATCTGAATGCACACAGAGACCTCTGGGGGTAGGGTGGGGGGGGCAGCGAGTTCTCAACAGCTTTCACTCCAGGAGAAGTTTCCAGTCAGCCTTCTTTCAAGGTTGCACAGAGTCCCGATTAGATTAGTCGCTTTATTTATTTTCAGGCCAGGCTACAGTGTACTTTTGACTGCAGCCTTGAAGTCCAGGTGCTGTCTGGTCCAAATCGCCGAATCATGTGAGGTTCCGGGCTACAAATCCCCATCTGTGCCCTGATGGGTCGGCTGTAAACGAGTCCCAAAATGCACCGCAGGTCCGCGGCTGTCCGCCGCTGCTCCCATCGTGCGGTTCAGTTCGTACAACAGCTGGGTCGTTGAGGTCATAGCCCGGATCAGAGAATCTTGCTGAGCAGGAAGTCTCGCCAGCGCGTTGATCGCTGCGGCAGCCTCCCTCAGCTTCCAGTAGCAGAAACCTCCGTCAATCCCAAAGAGCAGAGCCGTTGCCACCAATATGCCAATAATCCACAAATCTTCAACGTCTTTGACAGAAAGAACGGTCAGACACATTGGCTTCCACTCGCTCCACGAGTCCATGGTGTATCCCACCGCATGCATGCCGAAGGGGCAAGCCACTTCTCCTGGTCTGGTGCGCTTCGTTGAAATTTTTTTTATCAATAGATGAAACAGCCCACATAATTAAATCCATTTCAAATTGGTTCGAGTGAGCGCTGAAGAGTTACAGACTAGACAAAATGCAAAAGCAGGGAGGAGGAAAACTTAGGGAGGAGAGGAGCAAAAAGAGATGCGACCTGCTTTGCCCATTACCGAAAGTAGCACTGGACCTTAAGTGCTGTATTTCTCTCTCTCTCAGAAAATTAGTAAATGCATGAAAAGTAAACTGACAACCGTTATCTGGGACAAGGTACATTGGATTACTTTCCCTACTGAGCACAGTGGCTAAAATGCGAATGATGACATCTGTAGTTACAGTAGAGGCGAATGCAACCTCAGGCCATTTGCTGTAGTAATCTGTAAGTACAGTACAATAGCGTAATGGCAGTCCCATGCAGCATTTTCAAATAGGCCTGTAATGTCTTTAGC
Source organism: Garcialebias charrua (assembly GCA_038048925.1). Taxonomy (NCBI): domain Eukaryota; kingdom Metazoa; phylum Chordata; class Actinopteri; order Cyprinodontiformes; family Rivulidae; genus Garcialebias; species Garcialebias charrua. Next base: position 1,991 of record JBBPBX010007780.1, on the reverse strand, counting down.
TACTTTTCCCCATGGTTTACTGAGCAACTCAACTGGTGTACGATGACCAGGAGCAGTTATAGCTACCTTATCAATGAACTGGAATTTAACACAGGAAGCAATGACAGAACGTACAAGTTTGTCAAGTTGTGGCCACCAGACCAGTTCACACAGTCTCTGCTTGGTTCAAAATATTCCTTGGTGTCCCTCATTTGCTAAATCAACAACTCTGGCACATAATGAAACTGGACAACTAGTCGATCAGTCCATCTCATTATCAGTGAACCTTGAACGGACAGTTCATCTCATACCTGAAAATATGAAGTAAGGTTCTCGAGCAGACCTTGTTTGCATTTGGGCCAACCTTTTTGAATCTGATTGCGTAGCAGTGACCGTTCTGGGCAAGTTTCACTGACAGAAGTGAACTCTGAAAGAGAAATGGTACACAGTGACTCCTTAAAAACAGCAGCAATCATGTTAGGTTCCTCTGTAGCCTCATTTGCAGTAGTTAGTGGTAGCCTGGAAAGGCAGTCAGCAATGTCAGCCACAGGACACCAAAACGTCACATTTTGGTGTCCTGGGAGATAAGTGACATCATATGTGAAGCAGAGCAGTCGAGCTGACCATGGCAATCCTCAGTCCAGCAAGTCCAGAACCTTTGGAGGTGAGTAAGGTTGTACGTGCTTGGTGATCCGTACGAAGGACAAAGCAATGACCCCAGAGGTAGGTTCTCCACCTTTCCACGGCTCACACACAGGCAAGAGCTTCACGTTCAACTGTGGAGTACTTGTGTTCAGCAGGAGAAAGTGTTCTGGATACAAAAGCAACGACTCACTCACGTTGATATGAATGCAGGTATGTCAAAACCACGCTCAGTCCATAATCAGAAGCATCACTATTAAAATAAGTTGGCAACTCAGGATCATACAGAGTTAATGCAGAACTATTGATTATCAGTTTCTTAAGTGCAGTAAAGATTCTGCTTCCATTGTCCACTTTAAGTTTAAGTCCGTGGAGTCTCTGAGCACTGCACGTAGTGGATCAGTAGCAGTCGCAAAATCTGGAATGAACTTAATGTACCAGGATGCAAGACCAAGGAAATATCTCAGAGAAGACGTGTCGTGTGGAGCTGGAGCATGGATCACTGCAGTGACTCTGTCCTGGTATGGTTGAAGACCTTCTTTTGAAATGGTGTGACCCAGGTAGTTGAGTGAAGGTTGATTGAACATGCATTTGTGGATAGTAAGTTTGAGTCCATCATCAGTCAAGGCTTGGAGCACTCTTTTTAATTTTTCATCATGTTCTCTTGGTGTAGAGCCATAGCAAATTATGTCATCCAGGTATGCTTGTATGCCTGGCAAACCTGCAAGGATGGTTGACGTCATTTTTTGAAAGGCAGATAGGGAAGAAGCCAAACGGAACCCTGCAGAAATAAAAAAGTCCATCATGAGTGATAAACATAGTAATATCTTGACTTTCAGGATACAGAGGCATTTGGTGGTAGGCTTAGGCTAAATTGATAGTAGAACAGTAGCCTCTCGTAGATTTGAGAACAGTTCGTCTGTGTGTGTTAATGGATGGCAATCAGCAGCAATAACTTTATTTGGCTCCATTAAATCAACACACATGCATGGCTTTCCACCATCTCTCCCTTGTGTCAGGACTATGGGAGAAACCCAAGGAGAAGCATCAATACGTTCAATGATGCCCTCATCTTGGAGATCTTTGAGCTCCTCTGAAACAGCTTGTCTCACTGAAAATGACAGTCTCCTAAGCTTTTGTTGCACTGGAACAGCATTTTGTAGTATGTGTACTTTGTGTATAAATTTTTTGATGTAGCCTACTTCTTGAATTGACACTTCTGGAACATTTTCTGGTTCAGCCTTTGGCACAGCAGTGTTAGGATTCTGACTCGAGGGCCGAGGAGTGAACCCATGTGCAGGTAGGATTCAAGAGACAGGAAGTAAAAAAGGTAAAACTTTTAATAAATAACAAAGGATGGCTGACGGGGC
>JBBPBX010007779.1:37363-55317 GCA_038048925.1 Garcialebias charrua | reverse complement strand
CTGTTCATTCATTGAGGCGGTGTGATTGGATTTTGAGTGTCGGCCGTTTTTGCATGCTTCTTTTCTTGTTTCTTTTGTTTTCTCGTGTTTCATTAATGACAAAGGGGGGTATCTTTGTATATATATGCACTTTCAGTGATTTAATTGTCATTAATGGTTTGTGTCGACTCAGAGAGTGTGAAGTGAACTTTTCTTTTTCCAGTGGTGAATGGTGCTGCTATATTTTGCATGAATGACAGGTGGCGCTGTTGTATAACAGTGGGGCAAGTCTGATTTTCCACAGGCTTGGCCCTGTGTTTCTCATGCATAGCTCATCTGTGGATGCTTGTGAAATAAAGATTTTGGGTGAATGTTTTGAGTGGCAATTATAGCACACATGCAATGTAAACAAATGCAGGAACAAGGAAACATTGTTGAACTATTGCTTAGGATCCGAGCAAATATCAGACTTTTACTAACCGTAAAGACAGAGAGGGGTAACAAGTTGAGCGAACTTGCATCAAAAATTGTTGAGGAAGCAGACGGATCAACAGGAAATTTCGCTAATTTAGTTCTAACCAGATTTAAACAAGACAAACGAAAGCTCTATGAAATTGGAACGGATATAGCACATTGTGAAACGGTAGCAGACTATCAACAGCTAATTAATAATTATGATGAACAGCTAAAACAGATTGACCTTCTAGAAGAATTGTTCTTAATTGCGGACACTGTACAGAAATTAGGGCACACAGACAACAGTTCAATTTAAAAGAAAATTCAGAGCAGCAGGTGGCAGGGAGAAGAGCAGTCAACAGCGCCACCTGTAGGAGGGTGAAGCAAGTTGCAGAGACGGAGGGAAGTGAGAAAGTGAGATGAAAGGGGAAGGTGAAGTGGTGTCAGAAGTCAGTAAAAAGAAAGTTGGGAAACAGAGAAAGGAAACAGTAAGTCGGTCAGACAGAAGATGTGGGGATGTTGAGTAGAAGGACAGAAGTGAAATGTCAGAGAGAACTGAGAGGCGACAGAGGAGCAGCCAGAGAAGTGGAGGAAGATTCGACAGAGGGGGATGAGGTGATCAAGAAAGTGAAGAGAAAGTGGATGCAGGAGAGAGAGCACAAGGAAGTTGAGAAGAAGACAGAAGGTAGGAGATGGAGAACGTAGGATCGGGCCCAAAAGAGAGGGGCCACTGAGGGGTTGTGAAAGTGTCAGAGAGACGATCAGGAAGGTGAGGTGAAACATTATCTAGAAATCAGCCACAGAGAAAAAAGCTTACTTTGGGAATTTTAAGAGCATCAATTAGACGAACACGAGAGTTCTAGAGAGAGGTGAGACAGTCAGACTCGTGGGCCAAGGTTAAATTCACTTTCAATTTGTTGTAAGAACTTTTTTGTAAATTTTTTGCTTTTGACTTTAAATTAGGGAAAGAAAAAACGTTGTGCCGACCAGATCCAACGAGATGTGTTCTGGGAGACAAATGCCGAAAAGATTTCACTTTTGAATTTTCGTCTAGTAATATTATTGGCGTGATTATTAGACAATTACTCGTATTTCTTTTTCAGTCTACAGCCTGACAGCACACAGTGCGTGGAGGGGGAGCATGAGACAGACAGACCTATTTCTTACAGAACACATAATTGTAATTTGCCATGAGCTAGGATTCAACCAAAATGCATGATACTTTTGCGTTTGTCAGGGGATTGGGGTAGCAGTGGTGGCTCAATTGGATTTGAATGCATAAAGTTGACGTCTACATGGTTCATTTTGACTCTGAGAGCGACAGCTACCAGTAAGTGAGAGCAAGACCTCTCACTCATGAATGGACACAAGACAAAGACAGTTGAAGGAAAAAGCAAAGAACTGTCATCATGAACTTCCTCAGCCATAGTTCAAGGCAACGACCTGAACAAAAGAACAGTCCAGGACACAAACAGGTGTCAAAGTCAGCAAACACAACGTGAAATCAAGTGAAAGCGGGGCTTGGGACACCCTGTAAGAGACAGTTACCAGAACGAGGTGGCGTGTCACTGAAGCTGACATAAGCTGAACGATGGACAAGCTCACACGACCAGAGCATGAGCAGGTGGAACAGCTGTCAGGAGTCACTCATTCCAGCAACCCGTGAAGGCGTCGGCCTACCATTTGAATCGGTTGGGTCGCACTGGGGCCTCAGTCTCAGGGTCCGAACGTAAAGTGCATTATTTAATGATAACACATAGAACAGGCCACCGCAGGTCACATAATTATTAGGTTAATACTGATTTGTGGGCTCTGTTTGTCTGCTTCTCCCGGTTCCAGAAGGCTCTTAAACAAAATAACAAGGCTCTCATCCCGAGGCCTACAGCAAAATGAGTTTGTGAATATTTTCACAGGTTAAATTGGTGTCACCACAATTATTCATATTGGGTTTTAAAGGTTAGATAAATGATGGCAGTTCTCCACAAGGTAATGCCTTTCTGGGAGTCGGGTGTGTACAACGGCTGAGTTGAAATCCAGGATTATAGCTAAGCCGCAGAAATTGGATCGTTAATCAGTGCAGATAAGATCAATTAAGTAAGAACAAGCTTTCAGAGATGAGGAGAGCACAAGTTGATGACAAGGCGAGAATAAATTTGCAGGATGAAATAAAAAACACAGAAGGTGCAGGTGTTGGTCGGAGAGGGAAGTGATTTCAGTGGACAGAGAGGGTTTTGGACAGCAGAGGGAAACTGACACATGGAGCAGATGTGAGAAATTGTAACACAGGCTTAACATTACCGACACACAGACGCTTAATAAACATCTACAGTAAACTGTCAAGCTGATTTGGAAGCAGAACATCCGGATACATCAATTGGAACTAAAATGTGGTCGAACACCAGAAGACAGTGACGGCTCCTGAAGAGAGACACTGAAAACAGGACCATGGAGTTGGAGTGGAGCAGGATGGATTGTGAATTCATCCAGAAGATGGAAGAAAAGAGGATTTTGGAGGAGCAGCAGGACTCGCGCATGTGGGGCACACCAGATGAAGAGAATTTCAGCTGGTGGCACACACACATTTAAATTCTCTGATCAGAACATTGCGCCGTGTGTTCAGTGCGTGAGGCTCAACAGACGAGGAGGTCACGCGAACAAGGAAATTTTCGACCGTGATGACACCTGGTCATGAGATAATAATTGGTTGTACAGACATGCTCAAACCGGTAAAAGGGTTCAGAAATTTATGGTTGGCGTGCCGCACTCGCCGGCTGACCAGGAGCATTAAATAAAAATAAAAAATTAGAAGAGAAGACAACCGGTCCTAAAAAAATTTTAATCAATTGTTACATTCCATGTCATGGTTTTCCTGTAAAAATCAGATCAGATAATGGCACACATTTTAGTAATGCAGATCTAGTGAATGTTAGAAATACTTTAGGCCTCAAACATGTTAGTACACTTTTGGAAAATTGGCTGTAATCTGTGCACAGACTAAAATTAATTGATTTGGGGCTTTACAAAATGGCCATTAGGGCTGAGGACATCTGTAGATAGGGGACAAGGGTTGTTGTAATGTCGCATATAATGTATTTTGAGAGACTAATAGTTGTTTGTCCAGCTTCCATCTACAGATCTTTGGATCCGTTACACCTGAGAGTGCAAAGCCTGAACGAGGCCGGAAGGTCCACTGACACCCGGGATGCTTCTCAGGGCCTCTAAAAGAGAGTGGCCTGAGCCAAAGGGGGTGCGCACAGCTGAGGTGTCGAGGCGCACATCACCAGTAGCGCGCGAGAGAGGGAGAGGCACAGCCAGAGCGATCCGGAGGAAAAGCCTCAGAGGTCATCACAACAGGTCACAGAAGACCTGTCAGAGCTGCAGAGCTAAAAAGTGGGGCTTTGCATCTGGAGGAGGGGCTCACACGCGGTGTGGGCCTGGCTGCATCTGGTTTCTGGAAAACCAAGCTCGAGGGAAGGCGAGCTTCTGTTTTCCCTGCACCACACTTCAGCATCTGTGGGAGTCATCTGTTCGGGAGGTGTTCTGGTTCGAGTGGGAGAAGGAGCTTTCTGAAAACACCTGGGTTCTCGCTGTGGAAAGTCATCCTATTAAGCATCTTTTGTTCTTACTTGCCTTGAGAGGGAAGAACCAGTTGCATGATTGCAGCTTAACAAGGCAGGCCACATCAAGAGGAGCCTAAAAGAGGAGGTCAACCATTCTCTTGGGGTCAGGGGCAGTTTTTGCTTGACCAGTGGAACGGGGAAATTTGAACAAAGTACCAACTGGGTTATCACCTTGAGCAATCTGCAGCCCAAGGAATAGGGTGGTGGCGATTCAACGCCCTCGTGACCTCTGAAGATTGCAGCTTTCAACAAAGATCTAACGGGAACAGGAATCAGAGTGTTACTTTTAAATCAGAAGAACTGGAACAGTGTTTTAAATTTTACAGGCGTTTCTATTTTCGCATTATTAAATCATCAATATTGCATAATTTAAATCTTAAATCACACATTTTAAAGATCACACACTTAGGATTAGATATTAGATTTCACCTTTAATATTAAATTAGGGTTACATTCTACTACTATTTTTTATCTTAGAGTTAAATTAGTTGTCAACTATTTGCTGCTACATTTTAACTTTTAACTTTTATCAATTAATCTTACTTCTTTCCTAAAATTTGAGGCAAACAGAACAACACATACTTTAATTCATTACCAGGTCTAACTTTCAAGGGTTTGGAGTTACATTTTTCAATTTCAGTGTTAAAATCATAAAATATTAGGGGTTGTTCACCAATTCCTTATTTCTGGTTCAAAATTCAATGGGAGAGTGATTTATTCATTTTGAGGATGTATTTTTTACAGGTGCGGTTCCAGTGATTTCCTGTGTTAATAAAAAAGCAAGGAGAAAAAGAAGATTTTGTTAACTGTGCATGCGTTTGGTGGTTGGTTTTTCAAAACTGATTTTTCATGTGTATTTACCTTTTCAGGTTCTGCAGATTTAACTGAGAAGGGGGTAATTTGTGTTTCTGTTGTGTTTCATCACATTTCAGGGTTCAAAGTGTGACACTGTAGAGGATTTCGAACTAGATCAAGCATGGCTGAGGGGCAGAAGAGGCTAATGGTGGCTGGAGGTGTGGGGTCATTGATTATCGTTTCCATCATTCTGTTGTTGGAGTATTTCTGTGTGATACCAGGTCATCCGAGCTGTCATCCCGTACCTCATCAGAGGGACAAGAGAGATGTCCTCATGCAGGGGGCATGGACGCAGGTACAGGATGCTAGTCATCTGTCGATGAATTTTTCTGAAGTCTTTCAGAGGAACTCTTGGTACAGGTATGCGCAGTTCTTGGCCAGAAGCCGTCACAGGTCTGAGTCTTACATTTGTACCCCACTTACTGTTGCCGAATCACAGCTGCCATTGAGTATTAAACCTCTCGACCGGATGCTGTCATTTTGTGTTCTGCAGATTAGCTCCAGAGGATTCTACATGGAGCACCTGCAATGTCGGCCTAAGTGGTGCAAATTGAGTACATTATCACAGCCGATGGTGTTAGCTCAATTTGTAGATTGGCCTTCCAGTGGACAGTTTCCTGTCTGTGTACACCGCATCTATCATCAGGACTCTTATCAGGTGGTAGTGGGGTCACTCCCTAAGGAGAGGTGCCGAGCGGTGTACCATCCAGGAAGGGAGTTCATGGGTGTGCCTGGCAGTAATGGCACATATCCGGTCGAGGCTCTGGCCTGGCTGTGTGGACATCAGGTATTCCTGACCTTGCCAGCGAACTGGACTGGGTGCTGCGCACCTGTTGCGGTTACAGAGGGGTCGTACCTGGTGTCTTTGAGTAACGGTTCTCATTATGTGGGACGGGCAAGGACTTCTGGCGTCAGTCAGCACGAGTCTTCTTGGGGTTCAGAGGTCCCAGTGAAATGGAAGCGTAGCTTCTTCCCGGGATCGAAAGTCGGGGACCACCTGTTGCGCGTGGAAGCTTTAGATTACCAATTTGGGATGTTCATTTATGAGTCGGTACAGGCGTTAGGGACCACCTCTGCAGAGCGGTGGCCCATGCATGTTGTGTCTTTACATCATAGATTGCTGATGGATTTGTTTAAGGCATCTGTTAATGGAGTGTGTGAGATGATTGATAATAACACCTGCTGTACCTTTATACCTGATGCGTCTGTTTCAGATCCACAGGTCAGGGTGACAGTGGCCCTGCGCCATCTGAGTGAGCTTCAGAAGCATCAGACGGAGGTGGCGCATACAGGGCTGTGGCATGCACTGTCTTGGTTCACGAGAGGGTCATGGCCTCAGGTGTTGGTCAAGCTCTTGGCCTTGCCACTAGCGATTCTGGTTCTGTTCTGCCTATTTATGGGGTGTGTGACACCTTGTGCACGGGCAAAGATCTCGAAGATGATTGCTTCCAAGGAGGTGGAGGATTTTGGGACGGCGTTTCCCCTGGTGCAGGCGGGGTGCAGGCCATCGCCTGCCGCACAAACTCACCTGTATTTGGCAGAGAACAGATACCTGTAGTGGCGGGGGGTGTTTGGTGATGGAATGGAGAGGTGTTGCTTTTGTCCTAATCACATTAATTCAATGATGTCTTGTTGTTTTCCGGTGTGTTTCATGTTTTTATTTTTTGTTTTGAGGAGCGATGTTGGAGTCAGTTCGAGGTTATTCGGGTTGGTTGATTGTAGGGTCGGATAGGGGCCAGACGCAGTTCGTTGCCGGCTGGAGGAGCTCTCAGGTATTTGGCTGAGTCCAGATACCTGTAGAGTGGATGAGGAGTTAGGCGGAGGACTCCAGGTGGGGGGATGATGTTGAAGTGATGATTGCATTTATCCTCTTATGATTTGGTAGATTGGGTTGATGATTAGTTTTGGAGTCAGATGAGGTTGGTTTAGATTTAGTTAATTTTGAGAGTTTAATTACATTATCTTATGTCTTGGTGGAGTGATTTGTGGCTTGTGATTATTGTTTTGGTGTTGGGTTATTGATTAGCTTTGGAGTCAGATGGAGGTTGCGTTAGATTTGGTTGATTTTTTGTTTTTGGGTGATTTTATTTGGGGTGATGTATTTTTCGTGTGGTGTTGAGGTGGGGGTCCTCTTCGGGGGATCCGGCTGGTGGCGTGCAGGTTGTTTTGACCTATTAAAATAGGTCAAGAGAGGGGGTGAAGGGAAATACACACGTTTAGAAGTTCTATATGTTAATCTCATTTGAAACGAATACACTACTGTATATGATTAATACACAAGTGCTCTATAATCAAGGTATTCACAACTGTTTTACATATGTTTATGCAATTAGACAACATTATAAGACATACTTTTAGATCTAACAAACAGGATGTTCAGATGCAGATAACAGGCTCAGGGGACAAATGCCCTTTGTGCTTCTCTTGGCCTTCTGAGGAGATCAGAGCACACAGACACACAAACACATGAATCAAACTACTAAATAAGTAGTACTTATAAACCACACACATACTAGGATCTGGATATTAATTTACTTTAATATCGCACACAGGACACATCTAATAGTACATTTCTAAAACTTTCTTACTGAGCAAATAAGCAGAACAAAGAACACAGTTTCGAGAGACTCCTCACCACAGCTATAAATCTACAAGGTCATAGAACTGACAAACACAAGAGGCTCCAGGACTCCTTATCAGTGCTCTGAGCCAATCAGAGACCAGAGAAGCTCAAACTGCATCTTGAAGAGACCCAAACATCTCAGATATCAGCAGCATTCTTTGAAGAACCTCGCTGAGGAAAGGTCTGTCAAATGCTCACAATTCTCTGTGCACAAAGAATTGCTTATTCATGCTGTAACTCTGTTAACCTGTAACCTGTGTGTCTGTCAATAAATCTTCATCATTTTTACAAGAAAGAGACTGGTCATTTGAACACCTAATGAGAAACCCCTTCAACACCTAGAGGAATTTGGAGTTTTACCCATTTTCATGCCCGAGCAGCAAAGAGCTACGAAGGCCTATTGTAATCGCTCTGTTCAGGCCCGACCTGCAATTTAAGTTTTGTATTTCTGTATGCCATCCCAAAGTGTGGAACCAAAGTCATTATGACATTTTGAAGGGACTTCCTCTTTTTAATCAAACTATAAGGTCCTTATTTTAAGTTCTATTTTTGATGTTTCACTTTTGTCCATCAGGGCGTATTTTTCCCCTTTACCCATCAGGATGTATGGAATTAATATTTTTCATTTTCACCCATCGGGCGTATGAATTAATAATTTTCATTTTTGAGTGCTCAACGGAGCCCTGGATTATAATTTTGAATTATCCTTTTAATGGACTGTCTCTCTTTGGACGTCAAGCATCAATATAGAAGGGGATTATTATAGTTAGGGCCTGACTTATAATTCTATGTTTTCCAATCAAGGGATGTAAACAGATCAAGATAGAAGACAAAGCATCAGCCTACAGACCCTGAAGCGGGGTTTTGCGGTGTTCTTAAGCTTAGCAATGCTGCTAATCATTTGGTACCAAGATAAAGTTGATATGGAGAACATAACTGTGGAAGATGAATGGCACCATTACAACAGAGAGGACAAAAACCAACACCCTGCTAATATCGAGGAACCGACCCTAAGGCCATGGAGTGGAGTTGTGTCAGGGAGGCTGAGGACGCTCTCTTTCTCCACACAGAAGAAGAGAAATGGATGACGGAGTGAGGGCCAAACATGGGCAGCTTCTGACCGCAAGTAGGGGATTGACAGTTCCCTTGACCGGTCCTAAGGAATGCACAAGGATTATGATTTTGGATAAAGGAACTTGCCTACAAACCCTGCTGCGGGTACTCGTAATGATAATAGGCTTTGCAATGTTGTTGGGTTATTTTATACCAGGCTGGAATTAACCCTTGGAGCCTAACCCATGTAAAGGTCTCCCATGGGAGATCCAAGTACGCTAATATAACTTGCTGAAATGCCACTTCAATTAATATTTTCCTACCATGGAACCAAAATGACACCATCCAGAGTCAGACTTTAAACTGGAACAAGGTAAAAAGAGTGGGTTATTCAACCTGGGAAGAGAAATTGAATAACTCGCCTGAATGGCCTGAAGCCCTTTCAGCAGCAAATCTGACCCTGCAGGCCTGGACCATGTCAAACATACAGGTAGTCCCCGACTTACGAGCGAGTTCCGTCACTAGGGGGCGCTCGTAAGTCAAAAATTCGTAAGTAGGAACACATAGTAAAAAAAAAAAAAAAAAAAATTTTTTTTTTTTTTTTTTTTTACTTTTTTTTTTTTTTTTAATAAATGAATACATGTACAGTACTGGACAGTCACCAAGCACTTAGCCTATCCTAACACAGTTTTTAAAGATGAAGGAATAAGTTGAATTGTCTCCCTTTCACATAAAGGGAGCAAGCTCCCTATGGAGCCTGCAGGGAGGAGGGAGACAATTCAACTGATTCCTTCATCTTTAAAAACTGTGTTAGGATAGGCTAAGTGCTTGGTGACTGTACAGTACTGTACATTTATCTATTTATTAAAAATATACAGTATATACAGTATTTTTATTTTTTATTGTTTTTTATTTATTAATAGATAAATGTACAGTACTGTACAGTCACCAAGCACTTAGCCTATCCTAACACAGTTTTTAAAGATGAAGGAATCAGTTGAATTGTCTCCCTCCTCCCTGCAGGCTCCATAGGGAGCTTGCTCCCTTTATGTGAAAGGGAGACAATTCAACTTATTCCTTCATCTTTAAAAACTGTGTTAGGATAGACTAAGTGCTTGGTGACTGTCCAGTACTGTACATGTATTCATTTATAATAAAAAAAAAGTAAAAAAAAAAAGTAAAAAAAAAATATATTTTTTTTTTATTTTTTTTTTAATGAGATGCATGCTCGTAAGTCCGGGACCTCGTAAGTCAGAGCGCTCGTAAGTCGGGGACTACCTGTATTAGTATTACAAGAAGGAGTGGTAGTCTGGATGGACCTTACCAAGCTCTGCCCACAGGGCCGCGTTTCATTGGCTAATGCCCATTTCACGTCATAGCGCAGCTACCAGGGGCGTGACGTCTCAAACAAAAGCTACAGTAGTGCTAATTCACAGCGTGAGCTAGCATACGGGCAGAAGGGTTTTGCGTCAGGGCTGGAAAAATGGTCCTCCACTGTCAGTGGGGTATCTGTACAGGAGATGTCAAGTACCCTGACCATATTTGTGGAAGTAAAATTCACAGTTTTCCTAAATGTGAAACTGAATGCCTTGCTTGGATCAAAGCTTGTGCATGACCGCATTTACCGATACCGACACAACTTCTACACCTTGAAGCCTGTCTGTTACATAGTCTTACGTTAGCTGAAGATATCAATATGCAATGTGTACCGTATCTAACATACATTAAAAATTTAATTCTACCTGAAAAGGCTTTTCACTAAACTGTAATCGTGTTAGCCACGCTAGCACCGAGTACAGTGTATCAGGCCTAAGCAGACTCAAACATTTGCCAAGAACAGAAATCACTGATTTCAAAAGTAACCCTCAAAACCATGAATGCCCGACTTACCCACCCTTGCAAGAACAATTGGCATCAGTGATCTTGTCCACAGCTGTATTAATGCTGAGGGTGTGAGGATCTGCTGTTTTCCTCATCGACCAATAGCATTACGCTGTGACGCGCACAATGTTGGAGGCATCGCGTGGCTCAAACAACTTGATGTCGTCCAAAAAATATGACATGAACTTGTTAGTTCCCCTGTCCATTGTCGTGGCTGATATTTTGTTGAAATCCGGCAGAAATGATACACTAATCGACTTAGAAATAGCCTGCAGAGTCAGTCCACGCCATATTTCCATTAAAACTAAGCTCCGAGAGGCTTTGTTTGTGAGACATGCAGCCATGTGGGGGTATAGGGGGCATTTCTGGGCGGAGCTTGGTAAGGTCCATTGCCATCCCACATCAAGACGTCCGACGAGTGACCAGATGCAATTGGATTCACCCGAATAAAGGGCAACCCAAATGGCAGTGGTGGGCCTCCGACCGCTAGAGAGCGCTATTGCGCGATTCCGCTTATAGCGTAGCTAAATAATCTGTTAGCTTTACAGCGGATTAACTAACTTTTATAATTCATACGCGGTTTTGTGCTATTTTTATTTACAATGCAGTACCGCTAATAACTAATTATCTATCAGTAAAAACGAAATAACGTATTTACGAGCTCGGACGACAGCACCGGATGTGGTCCGTCACTAAAAAGCGTCCCCCTCAGTCTCTTGGTGTGTGCTCTCTCTACAGCAGTTAGCAGCCAGTGTGTTACTCTGCAGCCTTATTGCTTGTTTTCGAAGAGTCAGACGAAGAGTTTTTAACATGGAGGGTGAACTTATGGATGTTTCTCAGCGGCCTACGCGACGCGTCTGGATTTTAAAAAGTATTTCGCATTTGCCCTCTTCAAAATGGCGGCCGCGACGGCCACAGAAGATAAGGACTTTCCATGAAAACACGGTAAAAACAATTATTTCTTTGCTGAGAAAAATATACTTCTTAGCTGACTTTATAGCACAAGGTTTTTCTGAGCTTAACCGGTTCAAATGGTCAAATCTGCTGGTTTAAAAAATAATATTTCGCCATTTGCGGCCGCCATTTTGAAGAGGGCAAATGCGAAATATTTTTTTAAATCCAACAGATTTGACCATTTTAACCGGTTAAGCTCAGAAAAACCTTGTGCTATAAAGTCACTGCTTTGTTTTGTTTTGTTTTTTTGAATGTCCAGAGGACCAGACTTAGCTTTTTTAGATCATTCTCATTTCCTGGCCGAATAGAATATATGTACGTAAAGTATTAAATAAATCCTTTGATTTTTGTAATTTCATCCTTTTAGGATCATTTTATTTACTTTTCATTAAATCTGTTGACTGCCTATAGAAATTTTGATAACAGTTTAGTCCTGTGTATAAAGTAATGCTAATTTTTGTTTTGTTTATGACCTTGTTTAGGTCAGGGTTTTTTTCAACCCCTGTTCCCACCCAGGATGGCATTGGCAAGCTACCGGACCACCACAGCTGTGCGGTAGGACTTAAATTGCACCAAACTATTTGTTTTTTTCTGGACCTATTACCCTGGATCATGAACTACAAACTACCAGATTATTGATGGACCTTTAATCATCCGGGATTCAAGAACTGATTTAAAATAGAAAAAAAAAAGAACTCTTGGGTGTAATCAGGGTCTGTTTTGTTGTGTGTATTTTTTGTCTATTGGTTATACTCAAAGAAAATGATTATTATTACAAACAATATTATTATAAATACCTTCCTGTCTATTGGTTATACTCAAAGAAAATGATTATTATTACAAACAATATTATTATAAATACCTTCCTGTCTATTGGTTATACTCAAAGAAAATGATTATTATTACAAACAATATTATTATAAATACCTTCCTGTCTATTGGTTATACTCAAAGAAAATGATTATTATTACAAACAATATTATTATAAATACCTTCCTGTCTATTGGTTATACTCAAAGAAAATGATTATTATTACAAACAATATTATTATAAATACCTTCCTAAGTCTATAGTACAATACAAACAACTTAAAACTTGCTTCTTGTCTGATGGTGTTTTATTTTAGAATTAGCGGTTTAGAATTAGCTTCCCCTAATTTTTATAAGACATTAGTGCTTTTGAAATTGTGGACCTAAATAAATTAATTAGTGCTTTAGAAATAGTGGAACTAATTTTTGGGTTAGCGCTGCCCAGCACTGCCGAATGGCACTGTAACTGAGGTTCCAGACCCCTACTGGGATTAAGTCACCAGGGCTATTGGCAAGTTTAGGTAGTTTACCTTGCTCCACCAAAAGGAAATCAGCTGCCAAGCTATATTCTCTCGTTGAGAATTCTGGGGTACTGTATTTATCACCTTGATTGCGATAAAATACCATTTCGGAACATGACAGCCCCCTGGACAGTTCATGGAATAAAGCATAACAAAATACCCCGACTAACTATTACAATCCCTTTCAATGTTACAGGTTATTTATCACCAATGATACACCCGACACCAAAGCGACTGCATACCAGTAGGGACTCCCATAAGATACATCTTGCGGAGTGTGTGGACCAGAAATTAAAGAAACTCAGCCCATGTTATTGGAACGTAGTGCTGGACAATAATTCGTTATCGATATATCTCGCAATATCCTTTATTTAATAACGATGATATGAGTTTTAATAATAATAATAATAATGAATTTAATTCATAACGCACTTTTCATTAACAAAAATCTCAAAGTGCAACAAAATCAGAAATAAAACAAGTGAAAAAACAAGTAAAATCAATAATAATATCAACTAAGATCAAAGAGAAAGTCATAAGGAGACAGAGTAGGCTCGCTTAAAAAGAAAGGTCTTCAAGCCGTTTTTAAAGTCAACCAGTGACTGTGGAGCTCTCAGGTAGTCAGGGAGGGAGTTCCACAGGCGGGGGGCAACCACACAGAATGCCCAGTCTCCCATGGTTCTTAATTTGGTTCTCGGAATGTGGAGGAGATTACTGTTCTGTGAATGAATGGTGCAAGAATGTCCTTTAGATAATCAGGAGAAGTTCCGTGTAAGCATTGATGTGTAATGAGAGCAGTTGTACTGAATTCTGTAGGTGACAGGAAGCCAATGTAGGTCATGTAGAATGGACGTGATATGTTCAAATTTACGAGCTCTCAACAAAATCCTTGCTGCACTGTTTTGAATATATTGAAGCTTCTGAAGGTATTTGCCAGGGATTCCAATAAACAGGGAGTTGCAGTAGTCGAGCCTGGAGGAGACAAAAGCATGGACGAGCTTCTCAGCATCAGAAAAAGTTAGAGATGGGCGAAGTCTGGAGATGTTTCGAAGATGGAAGAAGCAGGTTTTAAACAGATGCTTAATGTGATTTTCAAATGTAAGATGAGAGTCCATTTTTATTCAAAGATTTGTAACAGAGGTGGAGAGGGGGATGTCTTGTTTTAAGCATATTTTCGCATATTATTAGCATATTTTAGCATGTTTTAAGCATATTTTCGATATTTCGATAGGATTATAACGTTTCTTTTGCTTTTCTTTTTCTATTCGGGTTGAAGCGGCAACTTCAGTTTCAACCCGGACATAAAAAGCCGCAACACAACTAAGTAAGGGCGTGGTGACGTAGAAGTTAGGCAGAGCTAGAGTCCAGAGGCGTTAGCGGTAGCAGGCTAAGCTAATCTCCAACGCGCGTTAAGTTTTCGCTTCAAAACGAGTGCCCATGACCGTCAGAATGTGACTGAACAAGCTTTCACAAGTGAAGAGAAAGAGATGACATCAATGACAAGAGAAGAAAGACTAATTCGCCGGTGTGGAAGTTGTTCAGCTTTCTGAGATCTGTTAAACTGCAGGTTTCTTCTGCTGCTGCGAGGTCTCTAAATGCTGCAAAACGTGACTGAGAGTCGTTCCAACTAGCGGTGGAAACATCTAACTTGTTTCATCTGAAGAGTTTCCACTCGATAGAATATGATGAGTCAGAAGATGAAGCACAATAAAGTTTGAGCCAACATGTCCTTGAAACTATGACGTACTGAAACAACACCCCAGCGTTGCTTGTTTTGTTTTTATTCATTCGTTCAAAATAAAACAAATTTCATCAGAAATAAGAAAAAAAAAAGTCTTATAATATCTGCCCCTTATTTAAAAAATACAAAATAATTACAAACAACAACAACCTTCACTTGAACAATCTCCAAACCAGTGCTGGACATTAATTAGATAACGATATATCTCACGATATACTTTTATTCAATAACGATGATATGAATTTTAAGCATATTTTCGACATTTCGATAGGATTTTACAACGTTTCACTGATGCTTTTCTTTTTCTGTTCGGGTTGTAGCGGCTGCTTCAGTTTCGACCCGGACAGAAAAGGCTGTGACACAAAAACGTAAGTGCGTGGTGACGTAGTTATTACGCAGCGCTCCAGTCCACCAGCAGGCATTAGCGGTAGCAGGCTAAGCTAAGCTCCAATGCATGTTAAGTTTTCGCTTCAAAACGAGTGCCCATGACCGTCAGAATGTGACTGAACAAAGTTTC
Organism: Garcialebias charrua; assembly: GCA_038048925.1. Taxonomy (NCBI): domain Eukaryota; kingdom Metazoa; phylum Chordata; class Actinopteri; order Cyprinodontiformes; family Rivulidae; genus Garcialebias; species Garcialebias charrua. The sequence goes on along the minus strand of JBBPBX010007779.1, from coordinate 40,308 downwards.
ACAAGTGAAGAGAAAGCAGATGACATCACTGATAAGAGGAAAGACTAATTTGTCGGTGTGGAAGTTGTTGCTTTCTAAGATCTGTTAAGCTGCAGGTGTCTGCTGCAGCGAGTTCTCTTTATGCTGCAAAACGTGACAGAGTCGTTCTAACTAGTGGTGGGAACATCTAACTTGTTTAATCTGAAGAGTTTCCATTTGATAGAACATGATGAGAGTCAGAAGATGAAGCACAATAAAGTTTGAGCCAACGTGTCCCTGAAACTACGACGTACTGAAACAAACAGCCCCAGCGTTGCATGTTTTGTTTTTTTATTCATTTATCAAAATAAAACAAATTTCATCAGAAAAAAAAATACACTGAATGAAAAGGTGCATAAAGAAGAAAATAGTCTTATAATATCTGTCCCTTATTTTACAAAAAATAATAATAATAACTACAAACAAACAACAACCTTCACTTGAACAATGTCCAAACTGAAAACAAAACAACTTCAGGTATCCTTCACCTGCACTATACCTTCCCAACAACTTTAATCATCTTTTAAAGCATATAAATAGTTTTAGAAATGTTTATGGTGATATCAAGTCAACTCCACAATCCTGTTCCCTGAATTACAACTCTGCTCCTTCAGACTAGGTCTTTACATTCCCTTCAGGTTATAATGATTCTTTTTAAACACATTTTAATTGAATATTTGGGGGTAATATTTTTCCGAGTTTTATACATGCCTTGTAAAATACGTACTATGTTCAAGCAAATCAGAGTCAGAGTCAGAGAGTCAGAGTCAGAGAGAATTTATTGTCATTTGCACCGCATGTAGTACATGTGTTGAAAACGAGATTATGTACACAGGGTCCCAGTTACATCCAACAACAAATGCAAGAGAAATACAATAATAACATCTAGGATTAACTAAGAGAGACATCACATCAGCTAGTAATACACTAAGCCCTAATGTAGTAGAAAAACATCATTATAAACAGCAGCACGAACATGAGCAGATGGTCACAGATGAACGCAGCAACAAGAAACAGATCAGTATCAGTATGATGTGACATTTTGCAGTGTTTATTCTTATTATTTATTTATTCATGAGTCTGACAGCCTCAGGGTAGAAGCTGTTTCTCAGTCTAGTGGTTCTACATTTGATGCTCCTCAACCTCCGTCCCGAGGGGAGTGGTGCAAAGAGTGAGTGTGCTGGGTGAGTGAGGTCTTTCATGATGCAGGTGGCTCTTTTTCTGCATCTGGAGGTGTAAATGTCTGTGATGGTGGGGAGACTGACTCCCACAGACTTCTGTGCAGCCTTCACCACTCTCTGCAGAGCTTTTCTCTCTGCAACTGTGCAGCCTCCATGCCACACGTTGATGCTGGAGCACAGGACGCTCTCCACTGCACACCTGTAGAACGAGGTGAGGACTGGGCTTCTCAGACCGGCTCGTCTCAGCCGTCTGAGGAAGTAGAGTCTCTGATGACCTTTCTTGATCAGGCTGGTGGTGTTGTTGCTCCAGCTGAGGTTATCATTCATGTGTACACCCAGGTATTTGTAGCTGGAGACCACCTCCACCGCAGATCCACCTATATACAGTGGGGTGTGGGTGTGTTTGTTCCTTCTGAAGTCCACAATCATCTCCTTCGTCTTCTTCACATTCATGTGAAGGTTGTTCTCTTTGCACCAGCTCTCCAGATGTTCCACCTCCTGTCTGTAGCTGGATTCATCATTATCTGTGATGCATCCCACCACAGCTGTATCATCTGCAAACTTAACAATATGACAGCCTGGATGTGTGGCTGTACAATCATATGTGAGCAGAGTGAACAGAAGAGGGCTCAGCACACATCCCTGAGGAGAGCCAGTGCTGAGGGTGATGGTGGAGGAGGAGAAGTTGTGGATCTTCACGGACTGTGGTCTGTTTGTTAAGAAGTCTAAGACCCAGTTACAAATAGAGGGGCTTAGTCCAAGTGTGGATAGTTTGTCTATCAGAGTTTGGGGGATCATGGTGTTGAAGGCAGATGTGAAGTCCACAAAGAGCAGACGCACGTATGAGTCCTTCTGATCCAGGTGGGTGAGAGCAGTGTGGACCACGGAGGAGATGGCGTCCTCTGTTGATCGGTTCTCACGGTATGCATATTGATGAGGGTCCTCGTTGATGTTGACGGCTGTCTTGATGTGGGACATGACCAGTTTCTCAAAACATTTAGCGACTATCGGGGTGAGAGCCACCGGTCTGTAGTCATTCAGACCAGTCACTGTGGAGCTTTTTGGGACTGGGATGATGGTGGCGGTCTTCAGGCAGGTGGGAACTGACTCCAGTGCAAGTGAGGTGGTGAAGATGTCAGCCAGCACCTCACAGAGCTGGTCCGCACATTCCTTCAGAACTTTCCCTGGGATGTTGTCTGGACCCGTAGCTTTATGAGGGTTGATCCTTCTGAGACTGCCTCTCACTTCTGCTGCGGTCACTTTGAGGTGCTCCTCGTCTGGTGATGAGGTGAGTCTGGTGCTAGTTGGTCTGTTTGGATCATCAAAACGTGCATAAAACTTATTGAGGGCATCAGGCAGGGATGGGTCCCTGGGGCATTGTTTGCTTTTGCCCTTGTAGTCTGTTAAGCATTTGATGCCCTGCCACATGCTCCTAGGATCATGTGAGGTGAACTGTCCCACTGTCATAAAATTTTAATAATTTCAATTGATGAAATAATATATTTGTTGGGTGACCATAGCACTTACTACTAATAAATGGTAAATGGTAAATGGAGCTTACTTATGCACCTTTTCTACTGCTAGGCGCGGGTCGGATATTGCGTAATAATTGCATGCTAGACCCGCGCTGGACGCATTTTCCACCAGACTTCTGAGCTGCGTTGCTCGATAATTCTGGACCCCTTTCTCTTGTGGGTCCATCCGACCCTCACCGTGACGTCAGAAACACTGTTGGTCACTGATTGG
>JBBPBX010007779.1:6510-37339 GCA_038048925.1 Garcialebias charrua | reverse complement strand
TGGGGAGGAATCTTTTGGGTCTTTTCAAAACAACGGATCCTCCATCTTGTTTTTGGCCCGTATCACACCGAAGCCTACTTTTTCGTATTGTTTTAGCTAAAAAAAACAAAACAAATTATGTCCAATCTGTGGTCAAATGCAGAAGTGCAGGCGTTAAAGTACTTTGTGGGTTACGACAAGATCCAAAGCGAGCTGGATGGAATGATTAGAAATAATCGCCCAGCTAATATAGGGAGGGAAGCTAGCTTTTGGACACACAGCCACTGCTAATGTAGAAGCAATTATTGAAGATGGTGAGTGTTTTCTAACTTTAAACATATTTTAAGTTACTCATCTCATGAACGTATTTTTAACTAACAAAAGAGGCTGACGCCATAATTAGGACAACATCGATGCTACAAAGCTAAGCTAATTTGCATAAATGCTAACTGTCCCCCGCTCCCGTTTCTCACTGTATTTTATCCATAACGTATTTCAGCACGTGACGGTTCATCTCTAAACTCCACATTAAATCCTCCAAGCCTCCTGGCTTCTGCCCTGCTCCATCAGCAGAGTCTACACCTGCTCCATCAGCAGAGTCTACACCTGCTCCATCAGCAGAGTCTACACCTGCTCCATCAGCAGAGTCTACACCTGCTCCATCAGCAGAGTCTACACCTGCTCCATCAGCAGAGTCTACACCTGCTCCATCAGCAGAGTCTACACCTGCTCCATCAGCAGAGTCTACACCTGCTCCATCAGCAGAGTCTACACCTGCTCCATCAGCAGAGTCTACACCTGCTCCATCAGCAGAGTCTACACCTGCTCCATCAGCAGAGTCTACACCTGCTCCATCAGCAGAGTCTACACCTGCTCCATCAGCAGAGTCTACACCTGCTCCATCAGCAGAGTCTACACCTGCTCCATCAGCAGAGTCTACACCTGCTCCATCAGCAGAGTCTACACCTGCTCCATCAGCAGAGTCTACACCTGCTTCATCAGCAGAGTCTACACCTGCTTCATCAGCAGAGTCTACACCTGCTCCATCAGCAGAGTCTACACCTGCTCCATCAGCAGAGTCTACAGCGGACAGATCTCTGTGGCACGCCAGCTAACCCAGCTGCATGTCACAGCTGCACAACGCTGCAGCTTATGTAAGAACAGACAAATGTTCCACATCACATTCTTTGTTTTATGCATTTATTTAAAAACAGTATCTAGACTGGATTAAACACCTTTTTCTTCTTTTCCAGTCAAGAGAAAGTTGTCCAGTAAAGTAAACAACTTGTGTCTTATTCTGGATGAAGCCCCATGAGACAACGGATAGAAAATCATTAGTTTGATGCAGTATTTTTTATTTTTGTACATGTTTCACTTCTTACTTTTCCTATTAAACTTTTTTTTCTTAAGTGGTGTCATTGAACATTAAATTTTCTAAACATATTTTACAATGTTAAGTGTGTATAGTGTTTGTTTAGATCCATACTGGAAGTTAAGAACATTTTCCATATGCATTTGACCTCTAATGAATCCTAAGAAAAAGATTATTAGAATCTGCTCACCTGTTATAAAAATATGTTTTTTTTGTTTCCAGGGTAAAGTCAGACAAATATGCTTAATAATTTATCACTGTACTTTTTTCTTCACTGTAGTTCTATCAAAATATTTAAATCTTGACAGGATGAAGGATGAAGTCGGACAAATACAGTCAAAAATTCAGAATGGACTGTTTTCACTTATCAACCGTCCAACTGTGACCCCTGAGAGATTCAGCTGAAAGACCTGGTGCAGCTTTTATTTGAACCTGCAGAGATTTGAACAGCTGATCTGAAGCAAACAGGCAGGTGTTCAACTGAACTGACCACTCATGCTGTGTTTGGTCTTCTTCACCATCCATCCATCATCCATCCATCCATCCATCCATCATCTTCTGCTTCCAGCAGCAGCATTACCAGGGAGACACAGGCATCAACAGCCACCTCTTCATCTCTTATAGGAGGACCCCAAGGTGTTTGCAGACAAACTGAATATTTAATAAGTAATACTTTTATGTTTGTAAATTTAATGAAAGAAAAACCTTAAAAATTTAGGGACAAAATTTAACCAAATTGTTTTCAAGTCTGTAGTTTATTGTAAAGGCAGTTCCAAAGATCACAGTGTGATGTTTTGCAACTTTATCAAGGACCTTGTGCATATCTAAATAATAAAATATGTTTTTAATACATCTTTATTGTAAAAATCTATACTAAAATGGAAAATACATGGGTTTAAAGCAGGCAGAGAAGGCAACAAGGTAGGATTATGAATTAGGTTTAAAATATACAGCTCGTGAGGTACTCATTAGAGCATGACATCTCTTCCACAACATTCTGTCAAAGTCTTTAACGTTTTCTTCTTCTAGTGGTGGCTAGTAAATAGCTTGAGAGAACACTACCGCCACCAGGTGGTAAGATAAATAGGATTTTGGACCCCGCCCACAGAACGAGTACAGAGGTGTAATGGAAACACAACCACATGTGAGCTGATCCGAACTGGACCAATCTGATCCGATCTGCACCGAGCAAGTGGAAAAGGGGCTTTATATAGCACCTTCCAGCCCCCTATGAGGGGCCCCAAAGCACTTCACAGTACCAGCCATCCATCCAGCCATACACACATTCATACACTGGTAGCGGTAGTCTGCCATGCAAGGCACCAGCCAGTCCTACCGGGAGCAACTCGGGGTTAAGTGTCTTGCCCAGGGACACAACGACACATGGTGTGGGAACTCGGGATTCAAACCTCCAACCTTCCGATCGGGGGTCGGCTGCCACTACCACTGTGCCACGGCCGCCCCTTTATAATAATTCTTATAGCTCTTTTTTGTAAAATAAAAACAGGGTTTGTAAAAGTTTTGCATGATTTTTCCCAAATTTCAATACAATAGATTAAATATGGAACAATCATTACATTATACAATATATTCAAAACTTTGTTATTCAAAAACTATTTTACTTTATACAGGAATGTACTGTAATTGATTTTGTTATTTCTAATATTTTTTTAGGAAAGAAAGAAAGGAAAGACAGAAAGCAAGACCACAAAACACAATTATCCACAAAAAGAGCACAAGGCAAACACACCCGACCGCCGACTGCAATCCTGCAAAGTACATGACAGAACACAGCAACAAAACACATATGCATAAAAGACCCATAACATTCATGACTTTGCAGTAGATTTCTATAAATATATACACCTACACCTACAAATATATACACACATACATATATAGGGAACCCTCGAGTTACGTCACCCCCGAGCTACGGCAACTCAGACTTACGATTTGCCTCTTTGAAAGAATGCCGTCAACATACGGCAAAAAAAATGGACTTACGATCGAGGTACATTAGAAGTATGTAATCGAGATACGGCAAAAAAAGTACGTCACTACGGCAAGCGGCAAGGTGGGGGAGGGGTACAGTACCTTGACTGTTCGCGCATGACAGTGCACATGACCGTGGAGTAGAGGTGGGGCGACACTGCCGTACTATTTAAAGGGACTCGCCATTTTGACCACGTTGTTGAGTTTCGGCGAGAGAGAGAAGAGCAAACGTACGTATCGATCATCATTTAGCATAGCATTTAGCATAGCATTTAGCATAGCATTTTATTAGCGACAGTTAAGTTTAGCAAGTGTTTTTATTAGCGACAGTTAGGAGGATTAGGTTTACCGAGAGTGTTTTTAGTAGCGACAGTTAGCATAGGTTTAGCGAGTTTTTTTATTTTTTTTGCAACATTTATTTTTTGGGAGTTAAAATGGGACCCAAGAGACCGTCAAAGTCCATCCGATCCAGGTTTGAACTTGAGAAAAACATCAGTGTCTACCTACACTTCAGTCAAAGTAAGGACATTTTGTTTCCTTTTTCTGTTGCTTCTAGCTTTTTTAGAGTTCATGGACTTCTTTTTCGTGCACATGGACATGGATTGCACATCAAGGCACTGGTTTCAAAAACATGATGGTTGCAACATGTTTCTGATGGATGTGATTTTATGCTGATTTGGTGCCGATTCATGTCAATAGCTGCTGTTGCTGATGGATGGATGGATGGATGGATGGATGTGAGTTGCTACTGATTTGCTGCTGTTTCATGTTAACAGCTGCTGCTCTTTGAGAAGTGTTCATGGTTCATGGTTGACATCATTTTGCTGATGGATGGATGGATGGATGGATGGATGGATTGATGGATGGATGTATGGATGGATGCGAGTTGCTGCTGATTTGCTGCTGTTTCATGTTAACAGCTGTTGCTCTTTGAGAAGTGTTCATGGTTCATGGTTGACATCATTTTGCTGATGGATGGATGGATTGATGTGAGTTGCTGCTGTTTCATGTTAACAGCTGCTGCTCTTTGAGAAGTGTTCATGGTTGACATAATTTGCAGATTATGGTTGAGAACTGTTTAGGAATAGATTTGTATTTTGTATGCTTTCTTTGTGCTGAAAAATACATTACTGTACCTTTAAAAGTTTCTGAACTTGACTGTACACTAAGGCACTTTGTTTTCATACATGTCAGTAGATTTTTTAAATTACAGTACAGATGTGCTATGCTGAATAGAGTCAGAGTCAGAGAGTCTTTATTGTCATTTGCACCGCATGTGGTACATGTGATGAAAACGAGATTATGTACACGGGGTCCCAGTTACATCCAACAACAAATGCAAGAGAAAAACAGTAATAACATCTAGAATTAACTAAGAAAAACATCAACTAGTAATACACTAAGCCTAATATAGTGGAAATAAACAGCAGCACGAACATGAGTTTGTATGAGCAGATGGTCACAGATGAACACAGCAACAAGAAAACAGATCAGCATCAGCATGATGTGATATTTTGCAGTGTTTATTTTTATTTTATTTTTATTTATTCATGAGTCTAACAGCCTCAGGGTAGAAGCTGTTCCTCAGTCTAGTGGTTCTACATTTGATGCTCCTCAACCTCCGTCCTGAGGGGAGTGGGGCAAAGAGTGAGTGTGCTGGGTGAGTGAGGTCTTTCATGATGCAGGTGGCTCTTTTCCTGCATCTGGAGGTGTAAATGTCTGTGATGGTGGGGAGACTGACTCCAACAGACTTCTGTGCAGCCTTCACCACTCTCTGTAGAGCTTTCCTCTCTTCAACTGTGCAGCCTCCATGCCACACGTTGATGCTGGAGCACAGGACGCTCTCCACTGCACACCTGTAGAACGAGGTGAGAACTGGGCTGCTCAGACCAGCACGTCTCAGCCGTCTGAGGAAGTAGAGTCTCTGATGACCTTTCTTGATCAGGCTGGTGGTGTTGTTGCTCCAGCTGAGGTTATCATTCATGTGTACACCCAAGTATTTGTAGCTGGAGACCACTTCCACTGCAGACCCACCTATTTTCAGTGGGGCGTGGGTGTGTTTGTTCCTTCTGAAGTCCACAATCATCTCCTTTGTCTTCTTCACATTCATGTGAAGATTATTCTCTTTGCACCAGCTCTCCAGGTGTTCCACCTCCTGTCTGTAGCTGGACTCATCATTGTTTGTGATGCATCCCACCACCGCTGTATCATCTGCAAACTTAACAATATGACAGCCTGGATGTGTGGCTGTACAATCATATGTGAGCAGAGTGAACAGAAGGGGGCTCAGCACACATCCTTGAGGAGAGCCAGTGCTGAGGGTTATGGTGGAGGAGGAGAAGTTGTGGATCTTCACGGACTGTGGTCTGTCTGTTAAGAAGTCTAGTACCCAGTTACAAATAGAGGGGCTTAGTCCAAGTGTAGATAGTTTGTCTATCAGAGTTTGGGGGATCATGGTGTTGAAGGCAGATGTGAAGTCCACAAAGAGCAGACGCACGTATGAGTCCTTCTGATCCAGGTGGGTGAGAGCAGTGTGGACCACGGAAGAAATGGCGTCCTCTGTTGATCGGTTCTCACGGTATGCGTATTGATGAGGGTCCTCGTTGATGTTGACGGTTGCCTTGATGTGGGTCATGACCAGTTTCTCAAAACATTTAGCGACTACCGGGGTGAGGGCCACTGGTCTATAGTCATTCAGACCAGTCACTGTGGAGCTCTTTGGGACTGGGATGATGGTCGCGGTCTTCAGGCAGGTGGGAACTGACTCCAGTGCAAGTGAGGTGGTGAAGATGTCAGCCAGCACCTCACAGAGCTGGTCCGCACATTCCTTCAGAACTTTCCCTGGGATGTTGTCTGGTCCGGTTGCTTTATGAGGATTAATCTTTCTGAGACTGCCTCTCACTTCTGCTGCGGTCACTCTGAGATGCTCTTCATCTGGTGATGAGGTGAGTCTGGTGCTAGCTGGTCTGTTTGGATCATCAAAACGTGCATAAAACTTATTGAGGGCATCAGGCAGAGATGGGTCCCTGGGGCATTGTTTGTTCTTGCCTTTGTAATCTGTTATGCATTTAATACCCTTCCACATGCTCCGTGGGTCTTGTGAGGTGAACTGTCCCTCGATCCTCTGTGCATACGTGGCCTTGGCCTTCTTAATGCCATCCTTCAGTTCTTTCCTGCTCTTTCTCAGCTCCTCTTTATCTCCTGACTTGAATGCAGTGTCCCTGGCTGCTAGCAAGGCGTGAACTTCTTTATTTAACCAGGGTTTCCGGTTCGGGTAAGATTTAACATATTTTTTTATGGATACATTTTCAGAGCATGTACTGATGTAGCCCAGGACTGAGGAAGCATAGAGATCCAGGTCAACTGAGCTCCCTTCAGTAGCTGCCTCCCTGAAAACAGACCAGTTTGTCTTCTCAAAACAGTCTCTCAACATGGGGGAACTATCTTGAGGCCAGATTCTTATCTCTCTTTGTTCCGGCTTGGAGCGCCTGAGTGGGGGGAGCTGTCTTGGGGCCAGGATCAGAGAGCAGTGATCGGAAGCTCCGAGCGCTGGGCGTGTCTTCGCCGTGTACGCCCCCTTTACATTAGTGTAGACTTGGTCAAGCGTTTTATCTCCTCTCGTTGCTGTGAAGACGTGCTTATTGAAGGCTGGGAGAGAGACTTGAAGATCTACGTGATTGACATCTCCGCAAACAATGAAGAGCCCCTCAGGATATTTACACTGCAGCGAGGTGAGTAAGTCATGAATTTCTCCCTGGGCGTCATTAGCATTAGCATCGGGTGCTATGTAAATAACTGTTATTAAAATCACAGCATGGTCGCGAGGAATATAATGCGGCCGACATCTTACTGTGATCAACTCGACGGCAGCTGAACAAAGCCTTTTGATCACGGAACAGTTCGTGCACCAGTCTTTGTGCACGTAAATACAAACACCGCCGCCTCGTGTTTTCCCTGTAGTCTCGGTGCACCGGTCCGTTCTGAAAAAGAGTCTATTATCCAGCTCATAAACAGAGTCTGGTGTATCCTCAGAGATCCACGTTTCTGTCAGGCAGAGCACAGAGCACCTTCTCATCTCCTCCGACGTGGTCACTCTCAAACGAAGTAGATCCATTTTGTTGTCCAGCGAGCGGACGTTAGACAGAAAAAGAGCCGGCATCGGGGGTCTACCGGTTTTAGCGTCTGCCCGCAGTCTCGTCATAATTCCTGCTCGGCAACCTCTCTTCTTTCCTCGTGAGCACCGCTTCCTTTTCTTTCCCCTGGAGCGCGTCTGCTTCCAGAAAGATGATCTTAACAGCTCCAATCTTCCGAGCTCTGATTTGAGTTCGTTGCTGATTTCAGCTGTGCCCTGTGGTAAATCTGCTCCGATTCTTAACAGTTCAGTTCGACTATAATTCACCCGCAAAAAACGCGCAGAGTCAGGTACAAAAACACTATTAAAATTACTAAAAACTAGGGATGAACCGGGAGCTCGTGAAGCTGCGGCTGCTCTGAGCGCGGCCATCTTGCCATCTCTGGCACTATCACAATAGCACTGTCTAACATTGCTGTACAGTACCTGTACATGCTGTTCAGGTTTTGTGTGTTTATGGATGAATGTGTGGTGTAATGTGTTAGCTAAATGTTTGTAAATAAAGTTCTGTGCATGTTTATGACCCAGTATGTCCGCTTGTTCAGTCTCATGTCGTTAAATGTGTGTGCGGCGCTCCGTTAGCGGTATAGCCGCGACCTACGTCAGAAACGCGGAACTACGATCAGCACGTGTTTTTGATCCGCGAGTTACAGCAAAATCGACCTAAGTCTCATCCTTAGGTCCGGAACCCTGACGTAAGTCGAGGGTTCCTTGTACACTCATATACAGTCACATACCCATCTATATAAACCCAACCCCCCACTTACGAATGGGTTCCGGACCTAAGAACCGTTCGCAGGTCGATCTGTTCGCAGGTCGGTCCGTTTGTCCACTCGTCACTCGGGGATGTCCTGTTTTTTTTTTTTTTTTTGTGGTACCAAGTACTGTACTTCGCCTATCCTAACACACCTAACACAGTGTAATTAATTAATACAGTACAGTAATAAAAATATAAATTAAATAAAAATATAATTTCTTACTTTGAGGTGGTCAAAGCCGCTGCTGCGTCCCGTGTTAGCTCCCGTGTTAGCTTCTGGAGCTAGCCAGGCCGGAGGTGTTCGCGCGGCGGCCTGGCACGATCAGCAATAAATCTGCGGCTGCCTGAGACATCCACAGAGTTCACAGAGACGTTTCCAGCTAGTAATTAATCCATATGAGGCGATCCTGGTCACCAGTCTTCAAAGGCCGGCTCCTGGCCGCCGGCCCGTGACTGAACCTAAAATTGTGTCCGGTGTTCTACTGTAACTTGTGACCGTGTAAACTAGAGACCTTCAAAGGCCCCGTGACTGGACCTAAGATGGCGTCCGGTGTTCTACTTTAACTTGTGACCATCTAAACTGGAGACCTTCTTCTTGCTGCGCAAGATTGCGCAATTCATTCATTCATTCATTCAACCTTTATTTATACAGGCTAGCCTCGTTGAGTCACGGGGACTCATTTACAAGAGGGACCTGTCTCACTCACACCAAACAACCATCCACTCTCACACTCACACCTAGGGTCAATTTAGAGTCACCAATCAGCCTAACAAGCATGTTTTTTGGTCTGTGGGAGGAAACCGGAGTACCCGGAGGAAACCCACGCATGCACGGGGAGAACATGCAAACTCCACCCAGAAAGGCCCCGGACCGGGATTTGAACCGGCAACCTTCTCGCTGAGAGGCAGCAGCTCTACCAGTTGTGCCACCGTGCTGCCCAATGATCTATGACAAAAATGATCAGAAATGATCATTTTTATCAAAATTATTATTTATAAAGCCTTTAAAACAACTACAGCGGCAACAAAGTGCTGTACACATGAAATTAAGAACATTTAAACACAAAAAAAAAAAGTTTTTTTTTTAATACAGTAATTTCATATTTTTATTAAATATGATACGTTCGTAGGTCCGGGCGGCCGTAGGTCGATGGAGTCGTAGGTAGGGGGTCACCTGTATCTACATATGATATCTACATATACATCCCCGCATCCATTTGTGTGTGGTTGTGAGCAGGCACACGTGAATAAGGCCTCTCCAATAGAACACTCAATAGCGACCGCGAAGCATTGTTACATTTATTTTTATTCTTAAGTAATTTACATGAGATTTCCATGTCAGCTTCTCATCAATAATGACACCCAAAAGTTCTATTTAATTAACTCTATAAATTTTTAAGTTGTTTAAAGTTAAAACTATTAATATTGACACAGTTGAGAATTTTACGGCAAGAAAGTTCATTCTCAATAATCCAGGTACCAAAGCCAATAATTCTCAGTCGGATCATCTGGACCAGGGGTCACCAACCTTTTCAAAACTGAGAGCTACTTCGTGGGTACGGAGTCATACAAAGGGCATCAGTTTGATAAACTCTTCGGAAATAACAAAGTGTAAATTGAAAAAAAATGTATAATAAACATATTTTTAAGAACATATTTTTAAGATAGACATTTTAATATATATATTTTTTTTCTTCTTTCAGCTTCTCCCTGCGTTAGGGGTCGCCACAGCGAACTAGTCGCATGAGGATTTGGCAATTGTTTTTACGTCGGATGCCCTTCCGGACACAACCATAGACCACCGAGCTACCACAGCCCTCTGTGTGGAGTAGAGAGCTCAAAGTCAAAGTCAAAGTCAACTTTATTGTCAGAACTGCAATATGTACAGGACATACACAGGACCGAAATTGCGTTTCTCTCAGTCCCTCGGTGCAACAGTAAGCATCTAAACACTAAACACTAAAACATTTAATAAACATAAGCATAAAATAGTAAAAGTGTAACACTGTCCTGAGTTTTTTCATAATAGTATAAAAGTAGGAAAATTTACACCAACACTGAAACATCAAACACCCCTAAAACACCAAACACCCAAGCTGATATCTAGCTGATAGCTGATATCTAGGGTTCCCGGGGGAGCAGATGGTGTGGGTTAAGGGTCTTGCTCAAGGGCCCAGATTGGGGCAGATGAGGGGGGAGACAGGTGTGACTGCTTCACTTATCCCACTAACATTTTTTTTTATGTTGTCGGTACCGGGGCTTGAACCGGCGACCTTTGGATCACAAGCTCACCGTTTAACCTCTGCGCCACCACTCCCACTCCCATAATATATATATAAATACAAAAAAAGAATAACTGAATAAAATGAAATTTTAAATGCAGCTTAGTAGTGAGTTGTGCTATTTTTAGAACAGGTCCGCGGGCACCTCAAATGGTCCTTGGGGGTACCCGGGTGCCCGCGGGCACCGTGTTGGTGACCCCTGATCTGGACAGTTTCTTTTTTATAGAAACTGGATGGAGGATGGAGGGTGAAACATTTCTATAAAAAATAAACTGTCCAGATGACCCGACTGAGAATTATTGGATTAATTATTGATAAGATTGTGTCAACCAGAGCAGGTATTTCTCAGCCTTCACATGACCCCTCCATTCCTCTACACTGCTCATCTGTCTTTGATCAGTTTGAGCCTGTGTCCTTCTCTTCTCTAGAGGACACAGTTGGTCATATGAGGCCCTCTGGTTCCCCCGCAGACTCCATCCCACCTCGTTTGTTTAAGGAGGTATTTTATACAATAGGACCAAGTGTACTCCAGATTATTAACTCCAGTCTTTCCTCTGGTATGGTACCAGAGATTTTTAAACATGCATTTGTACGCCCTCTACTTAAAAAAACAGGCCTTGACCCCTCTGTCTGCTCCAACTTCAGGCCCATCTCTAATCTTCCTTTTATTTCTAAACTAGAGAAGGTTGTTTACAACCAGCTGGTACCATTCTTAGAGGACAATGGTATCACTGAGCCATTCCAATCTGGATTTAAAGCCCGCCACAGTACAGAGAGTGCACTCCTGAGGGTTTCAAATGACATTTTTCTTTTAACAGATTCAGGAAAGTTTGTTGTTTTATTGCTTTTAGATTTGTCTGCTGCATTTGACACTGTTGACCACAGGGTTTTAATCTCTCGTCTTGAGCACTGTGTGGGCATCAGGGGTGTCGCCCTCAATTGGTTTAGGTCCTATTTGGCCAATAGGAGCTTTTGTGTAAAAATGGACAATTTTATTTCTTCTACTGCTCCTCTTCCACATGGCGTACCCCAGGGCTCTATCCTTGGCCCTCTTTTATTTGCTCTTTATTTACTCCCCCTCGGCTCAATTTTTAGGAAACATGGGATAGCTTTTCATTTTTATGCTGACGATTGTCAGATCTATCTTCCCCTGGCCCAAAACAATACTCTCCAGCAACTCACACACTGCCTTAACGATGTTAAGGCATGGTTTTCTCAGTCTAAACGAGAACAAGACTGAAGTCATGTTGTTTAGACCGAGTTGCTGTCCTTCTTCCAGCATAGACCTTGGCTCACTGTCTTTTTATCTCACGGACTGTGTCACCAATCTGGGGGTGAAGTTTGAGTCTGATTTTAAATTTGATAAACAGATCAGCAGTGTTGTTCAGAAAAGATTTTATCAGCTTCGACAAATTGCAAAAGTGAAACCAATCTTATCAAGACCTGACTTGGAAAAATTAATCCACGCTTTTATAACATCTCGTCTTGATTACTGTAATGCACTGTATGTAGGCATTAGCCAGACCTCTCTCACCCGTCTGCAGCTTGTGCAGAACTCTGCTGCTCGCCTGTTAACTCAGACCCGTAGATGCGAGCATATTACTCCCATCCTAGCGTCCCTTCACTGGCTCCCTGTGCACTACAGAATTCATTTTAAACTTTTGCTGTTTGTTTTTAAATGTCTGAACAACCTTGCCCCGCTATATTTGACTGAGCTGCTTCAGCCTTACTGCCCTCCTCGATCTCTAAGATCAGCTGATCAGTTGCTGTTGACAGTGCCTAAAACTAGGCTGAAGCTCAGAGGTGACAGAGCATTTTCTGTCGTTGCTCCCAGGCTGTGGAACAACTTACCCTTGCGTGTCAGACAGGCCTCCTCTCTTCCTGTTTTTAAATCCCTTTTAAAAACACACTTTCATTCTTTGGCTTTTAAAACGTGATCTTATTTTTATGGCATTTTAATACACCCGCAGAAAGACTGGTACATGTATTTTTTATTTTTTGTATGTTTTTTATGTTATCGTTTTAATTGACTTGTCTTTCATGTTGTTGTACAGCACTTTGGTTAACCTTACGGTTTTTGAAATGTGCTATACAAATAAAGTTGATTGATTGATTGGTACCTGGATTATTGAGCATGAACTTTCTTGCCTTGAACCACTTTGGCTGTGGCTGCCTGCCTGGGAGGAGTCGACGAGGGACAGGACGGTCCCCAGAAACCATCTTGGCTCCAGCAAACTGGTTGGTCCACTTAAGGTGTTTACTGCTTGGTGAGGAAACAGTTTGCTTGAACTCCTCTGACTGAGTAAGTCCTCTGGATAGAGGGTGAAACGTTTCTGTAAAAAATAAACTGTCCAGATGACCTGGCCGAGAATTATCCATCCATCCATCCATCCATCCATCCATCCATATTCGTCCGCTTATCCGGGGTCGGGTCCCGGGGGTAGCAGCCTGAGTAGGGAGGCCCAGACTTCCCTCTCCCCAGCCACTTGGAGCAGCTCCTCTGGGGGAATCCCAAGGCGTTCCCAGGCCAGCCGAGAAACATAGTCCCTCCAGCGTGTCCTGGGTCTTCCTCTGGGTCTCCTCCCGGTGGGACATGCCCGGAACACCTCACCAGGGAGGCGTCCAGGAGGCATCCTAACCAGATGCCCGAGCCACCTCAACTGGCTCCTCTCGATGTGGAGAAGCAGCGGCTCTACTCCGAGTCCCTCCCGGATGACTGAGCTTCTCACCCTATCTCTAAGGGAGAGTCCAGACACCCTGCGGAGAAAACTCATTTCAGCCGCTTGTATCCGAGATCTCGTTCTTTCGGTCACAACCCAAAGCTCATGACCATAGATGAGGGTGGGAACGTAGATCGATCGGTAAATTGAGAGCTTTGCCTTTCGACTCAGCTCTCTCTTCACCACGACAGACCGGTACAGCGCCCGCTTCACTGCGGACGTTGCACCTATCCGACTATCGATCTCATGCTCCAGTTTTCACTCATTCGTGAACAAGACCCCGAGATACTTAAACTCCGGGAGTATAGGGTACCAGGCCCATTAATATGGGCTGTTAGGTCCCTGTACGACCGGTGTCAGAGCTTGGTCCGCATTGCCGGCAGTAAGTCAGGCTCGTTTCCAGTGAGAGTTGGACTCCGCCAAGGTTGCCCTTTGTCACCGATTCTGTTCATAACTTTTATGGACAGAATTTCTAGGCGCAGCCAAGGTGTTGAGAGGATCCGTTTTGGTGGCCTTAGAATCGCTTCTCTGTTTTTTGCAGATGATGTGGTCCTATTGGCTTCATCAGATCGTGATCTACAGCTTTCGCTGGAGCGGTTTGCAGCCGAGTGTGATACGGCCGGGATGAGGATCAGTTCCTCCAAATCCGAGGCCATGGTCTTGAGCCGGAAAAGGGTAGCATGCCCTCTCCTGGTTGGGGAGGAGGTCCTGCCCCAAGTGGAGGAGTTTAAAGGGCAACACCTACCATGACAGTAACAATTCACCATATTGGACAATTACTGTAATTCAATATGATGTCTGTTTTCATTTTTGCATTTGGGCCAGGCGAGGGTAAAAAAAACAAAAAAAAAAACAGTCCCGAATGAATCCGGAAACTCGGCCGAAGAGTGCCGAAGTGTCAAGTGACTTCAGTTACGTCTCCACCCAGAAGGCAGAAGGCAGGAGTGAGTTTCCATGGAGGTTTATGAGAGTGGGAGTTAAAACTGCATATTTCCTGGTGCATTTGTGTGTACAGATGGACCAGCGCTCTGTTTTTATTTTTTATTTATTTTATAACACTGCTGCGGACCGTTGCTGCTCTCACTCCTCTACCCAGAGCGTCTCTGGCTCCTCGTTCCGCTGGTCACCTTTGAAGTTCCGAATTCGTGCCGACTCAGGGCTCTGCTCCGTCCCAGCCTTGTTGCGGGGAGCACGCGCGCAGAGCTCCGCTGCGTGGCTGCCTTTCTGTACTCCCGACCTGTCTGGTCACGGGGGGAGAGAATAAAAAGCCGATGCGGAAATTAATGAATTTGTCGCGATCAAGCGAATTAAACTAGTATGTCTACGTGGATGCTCGCTCAGAATATGATAGACATCAGTGAGCGACAGCAGGATTAATCAACAGGCAGCTTTAGGGAATATTTAAAAATGCTTCGCTTTTTTTTTCCTCTCTCAGAGCAACGGTCATGGAAGTTGATGAATGCTTATTATAACTCCGCCTGTAACTCCAAGGCGGTCACTTTCGTGATGTGAATGCCCATATATGGAGAGGATCAGATTTTTCCCGGAGCTTCTGCTAAAATCTGCTATAAATCATGAAATAACACATTTAGCGTTATTTCTCTACAATATAAATAAACACTCCTGTATTATTTTTAAATAAACTAATAAATATTAATGGTGATGCAATTTGAAAACATAGTGGGTGTTGTCCTTTAAGTATCTCGGGGTCTTGTTCACAAATGAGGGACCGAGAATTATTGGGTTGAGAATTTTATGTTTATTTGACGTAATTTCCATTTTTTTGGCGGCTAAATACAAATAAAAGGTGAACATTAATTTATTTGTATAGTTTATAGTTTTTCTGAGGCTTTTATATTGTTTATATCGATATCGAATTATATCGCTATCGACCGAAATTAAAGGTGGGGTATGTAACATTGTAATGTAGTCTAACTTTTCAAACAATATATTTTTAACATATTTCTTCACTCTGTCACTATCTATTAACAGACTGAGCTTAGACAAAGTAAACTCTGAAAAAAACTATAGTCCCCTTGCTTCTCTATCAGCATTTATAAAAACACTGAAAACACAAGAGTGACCCGGACAATGATCAGCCAATAAAAACAGAGTTGTTTGTCACACCCCAACCCACGCCCCCACCTGTCCCAGCCGCAGCTCGTTCTCATTCAAAGGATTGCAAAGCGATGCAGGACTGTTTTTTATGTGACACAAAATGTATTAAATATCCCTTCTTTATCCCAGAGCTGGACTTTTATTTAGTTTTTTTGCCAAAAGTCAAGTGATCGCTTCATCCTTCACTGACAGACATGAGGAAATGGATTTGTCACGACTCACGAGCGAATTAAAACATGTCCAACGTTGCTTCGTGAACCTCTGCTGATTTCTTCTGGTTTTTGTGTTGTTGGATGAGTGATTCGTGGTTTTATTATATTTTTTAAACAGTTATATTATCATATAAACACAGAAATTCGGAGCGCAGAGACAGGAGGAGGTGGAGCATTCCAGACATTCCAGACCAGCGCTGACAGACATGAGGAAGTCACGAGCGAATTAAATCATGTCCAAACGTTGCTTCGTGAACCTCTGATGATTTCTGCTGGATTTTGTGTTGTAGGACTAGCGCTCCATGGTTTTATTTTATTTTATTAGAAGGTTTTATTAACATAAACACAGAATATCGCAGCGGCTCTGAGCAGACAGCAGCAGGGGGCGGAGCAGATCCCAAGTTCAGCGGAGCACCGACTGAGCCATATATGGCTCTGAGGGGAGGGAGCAGAATGCTTTTCTAAGTCCCAGAGTGTTCAAATATCGCAGACCCTACCTTTAAGAAATATATTGTGATTAATATTTTGGCCATGTCGTCCAGCCCTACTCTAAACTGGAAAATAAATAAACAAAAAAACTTCAGGTATCCTTCACCTGGCACTATACCCTCCCAACAACTTTAATCATCTTTTAAAACATATAAATTGTTTTAGAAATATTTATGATGATATCAAGTCATTCATTCATTCATTCATTCATTCAACCTTTATTTAGTCAGGTAAATCTTTTGAACCTCATGGGCTCATTTACGAAAGCGACCTGCTAAAACTAAAGAACAATGAACAGCAATGGTAGAATTTCCTTAAACAATAAACAAACAAACAATAAACAATAGAAAACAAAAGAGAGAGAAAATATATATATATATATATATATATATATATATATATATATATATATATATATACATATATCATTCCTCCTTTTAACAAAGTATCAAAAAACTAGCAAAACATTATAAGGTATATGTATAAAATCAAAGACAGGAACAAATCTGCATTGGTTTTTGCCAGGATTCCAACAGATTCTGAAAACCATTTAGAGAAGTCAAGGTCGAGAGCTTCAGATCTTTTTGTAAGATATTCCATGAAGCAGGAGCGGAGTAGGAGAAGGCCCTTTTTCCAAGTTCAGTCCTCACTGACGGAACACTGCAGGTAATCATGTCCTGAGAGCGCACGCTGTAGCTGCACTCACGCAAAGACATGTAGGAGGAGATGTATGAGGGCAGCAGACCAAGAAGTGATTTGAAGATGAAAATGTACCAGTGGAAGAGTCTGCGTGAGGTTAATGATGTCCAGTTAACCAGTGAATACAGGGTGCAGTGGTGGGTACGATAATCACAACCAGTTATGAATCTTAGTGCACCATGATAGACAACATCCAACATCCGCAGGGTGCTTGTAGGAGCATTCATGTAGAGAATGTCACCGTAATCAATGGAGGGAAGGAAAGTCACAGATACAAGGCGTTTCCTAACATTCAGTGATAGACATGATCTGTTTCTGAAAAAGAAACCCAGTTTAACTTTCAGTTTCTTCACTAGGTTTTCCACGTGGAGTTTAAAAGAGAGATGTGAATCGATCAGGATACCCAGATATTTATAGGAATCAACAAACTCAATAGGTACACCATTTGAAGATAAAATCAGAGGAGGATCTGCTGGAACCGCCTTCCTATTTGAAAAAAACATCCCTTTTGTTTTATCAGCATTTAGGACAAGTTTGAGACGGAACAAATCTGACTGGATGATGTCAAAAGCGGATTGCAGTAACTGGAAAGCCTTAGCTACTGTTTTAGCTCGGCAATAAACAACTGTATCATCAGCATAGAAATGTAAGGATGCATCAGGGATGCAGTGACCTACATTAGCTATGTAGATTGTAAAGAGAGTGGGTCCTAAAACTGAGCCTTGTGGTACACCATTTTTAACTGTTAAATAGCTGGAAAAAGTACCGTTATGTTGAACACATTGCCTCCGATTGGAAAGATAGTTAGAAAACCAACCGATGGTGTGATCAGAGAAACCGATTTCTGAGAGCTTATGACACAGGATGTTATGATCCACAGTGTCAAAAGCTTTAGACAGGTCTAAGAAAAGTGCAGCACAATAGTCCTTAGCATCCAATGCTTCAACAACATCATTCAGAACCTTCAGAGAAGCAGTTGTTGTGCTGTGTTTTTTCCTGAAACCAGATTGATGAAGAGGTAAGATGTTAAATGAGTCCAGATAGTTTTTGATCTGAGAGTTTATCAGTTTTTCTAGAACCTTGGCTAAGATGCAGAGTTTAGAGATCGGTCGATAATTGTTCAGTGAGGTGGGGTCACCTCCCTTCAGCAAAGGAAGAACAAAGGCTGTTTTCCAAGCATCCGGAATGGTGTTTTGGCTTATGGACAGATTAAAGATGTGGGTCACAGGGACTGTGATGATATGAGCAGCCAGCCTTAAGAAGTAAGGTGGAAGTTCATCTGGACCTGCAGATTTTTTAGGATCAAGATCATTTAACAGTTTATTTACCTCACTGACTGAGAACGGAGAAAAAGAGAAGGTGTGATTAACAGATGGTTGACTTGTAGGAGGGATTTGATTTGTAGAAGTTTGATTATTAGATAAAGTGGCTGATTTTCCGTTTGTAACTGTGTCAAATAATGAACTAGAAGCAACAAAATGTTTATTGAAACAGTTCAGGATCTCGTGCTTATTTGACACAGGAACAGAGTCAACAAGAAATTGTGATGGGAGGTCAGATGATGATTGGGGGGTGCCTGAGAGAGATTTGATGGTTTTCCAGAATTTTTTAGGATCGTTTAGATTTTTGGAGGTCTGAGATAAGAAGTAGTTACGTTTTGCGGCTTTGATGGCAGTTGTACATTTATTCCTTAGCTGCCGAAATTTCAACCAATCAGTGTCTGAGTGTGATTTTCTCGCTGCGGCCCAAAGATGATCTCTCCAGTGCAGGAGATCAGCTAGTTCAGGAGTAAACCAGGGGCTGTCACGGCTCTTTATCCTGAACTGCCGGAAAGGTGCGTGTTTGTTTACAAAGAGAATGAAACTATTGTGAAAATAGTTCCAAGCGGTGTTCACGTCATTGATTTGTAGGATACGTTGCCAATCAAAGAGGGATAGATCCCAAAGGAATGACTGTTCACTGAAACGTTTCAAATCCCTTTTTTGAATTATTCTGGGCTTAGCAGGTGGAAGTTTAGTAGATCTAAGAGCTGCTATTACGGAATGATCACTCAAAACGTTGGCAAATACACCTATACCAGGAAATTTGTGAGGTGCATTTGTGAAAAACAGATCTAAGATAGAAGATTTTTCGGGACATTTTATGTTTGGTCTGGTGGGAGAATCGATAAGTTGTGTTAGGTTGAGAGATAGGCAACATTCTTTGAATTTATCACAGAGGGGGGTCGACTTATTCCAATCAATGTTGAAATCTCCAGCCAAAACGATCTCATTGTGTTTTAAATTTCCTATGAATTCAGTCAGGGAGGACAGAGCTTCAGGTGTTGCGGAGGGGGGACGATAACAACCAACAACAGTTAAGGGCTGACCTCCTTTCAAAGTGATGTTCACAGCTAAAGCCTCAAACTGGTTTGCGATTGTTTTTTTAGATGCAATCCTGGCAGCCAAAGAATCTCTGATGTAAATAGCGACTCCACCTCCCCTTGTATTACGGTCACAACGATAGATCTTAAATTCATTGATTGCCAAAGTCAACTCTACAATCCTGTTCCCTGAATTACAACTCCGCTCCTTCACACTAGTTCTAAATGGAAGTTTTACAAACGTTTACATTCCCTTCAGGTTATAATGACTCTCTTTTAAAACTAATTTTAATTGAATATTTGGGGGTACTTTTTATGAGCTTTATACATGTCTTGTAAAATACTATGTTCAACCAAATCATAAAATTTTAATAATTTCAACTGAAGAAATAATATATTTTGTTGGGTGACCATAGCACTTCCTACGAATAATTCTTATAGCTCTTTTTTGTAAAATAAAAATAGGGTTTGTAATCGTTATACAGGTAGTCCCCTGCTTACAAACGAGTTCCGTTCCTACGTCCGTTCGTAACTCAAAATCGCCGTAAGACGAAAAACACATACACACTGGCCGCCACATATACACGTACGGTATCGTACTGTACAGTTACCAAGCACTTCGCCTATCCTAACACAGTACCTTACATAATTATCAAAAAACACATAGTACATATGGAGCCATAATGAAGGGAAATAAAAGAGTTAATTTCTTACTGGAAGCTGGTCAATTCTTCCTCCGTCTGTTAGCATGTTAGCTCGTTGCACGTCCGAGCTCTGCAGCTTCCTGCTGCTTCACGCGGTCCAAACTGTTTACAGTAAGGCCTGTTAGCATGTTAGCTCCATACATTTGGAGCCACAATGAAGGGAAAAAAAAGAGTTAACTTACTGGGAGCTGGTGAAGCCGTTTCTCCGCGTGTTAGCATGTTACAAGGTATATACAGAAATTCTTAAGTTAAATTTAATACCTTTTAATACCTTTTTAATACCATCACAATATTTTTTAATACCATCACGACACTGAACTGCAACCGTAGCCGAAACCTCTTGTACTTCAGTTCAGAGCAACTAATTGTAAAGTGATAGATTACTGTCATTTTCTTCCTAAAATTTGGTAGTAAATATAGTTTTATACCAATTACTGGATACATCAATTTGCTTCTTGCCTCAATAAAAGCACTGACCTATTTGTTATTTAAATCTAACCCAAGACAAAAAGTTTTATTGTTCCCATATAGGGTTGAGCCATATCATATCGTTCCCGGTAATAACGGTATAAAAAAGCTTGCCGGGCAAAAAAGTTATATCATGATATTCATTCAACCTTTATTTAAACAGATAAATCACATTGAGCCTCGAAGACTCATTTACAAGTTAGATCTGTTGGACAGACAATAAAAGTGGTGAAAAACGACACATAGGGTTTGGAGACAAAAAAAAAATCCTAACAAATTTTTGATTTCTGCATGCAGATCATCCATCCATCCATCCATTTTCTTCCGCTTATCCGGGGTCGGGTTGCGGGGGTAGCAGCCTAAGTAGGGAGGCCCAGACTTCTCTCTCCCCAGCCACTTGGAGCAGCTCCTCTGGGGGAATCCCAAGGCGTTCCCAGGCCAGCCGAGAAACATAGTCCCTCCAGCGTGTCCTGGGTCTTCCTCTGGGTCTCCTCCCGGTGGGACATGCCCGGAACACCTCACCAGGGAGGCGTCCAGGAGGCATCCTAACCAGATGCCCGAGCCACCTCAACTGGCTCCTCTCGATGTGGAGAAGCAGCGGCTCTACTCCGAGTCCCTCCCGGATGACTGAGCTTCTCACCCTATCTCTAAGGGAGAGTCCAGCCACCCTGCGGAGAAAACTCATTTCAGCCGCTTGTATCCGAGATCTTGTTCTTTCGGTCATAACCCAGAGCTCATGACCATAGATGAGGGTGGGAACGTAGATCGATCGGTAAATTGAGAGCTTTGCCTTTTGACTCAGCTCTCTCTTCACCACGACAGACCGGTACAGCGCCCGCTTCACTGCGGACGCTGCACCTATCCGCCTATCGATCTCACGCTCCAGTTTTCCCTCATTCGTGAACAAGACCCCGAGATACTTAAACTCCTCCACTTGGGGCAGGACCTCCTCCCCGACCTGGAGAGGGCATGCTACCCTTTTCCGGCTCAAGACCATGGCCTCGGATTTGGAGGAACTGATCCTCATCCCGGCCGCATCACATTCAGCTGCAAACCGCTCCAGCGAAAGCTGTAGATCACGATCTGATGAAGCCAATAGGACCACATCATCTGCAAAAAACAGAGAAGCGATTCTAAGGCCACCAAAACGGATCCTCTCAACACCTTGGCTGCGCCTAGAAATTCTGTCCATAAAAGTTATGAACAGAATCGGTGACAAAGGGCAACCTTGGCGGAGTCCAACTCTCACCGGAAACGAGCCTGACTTACTGCCAGCGATGCGGACCATGCTCTGACACCGGTCGTACAGGGACCTAACAGCCCATATCAAAGGGCCTGGTACCCCATACTCCCGGAGTACCCCCCACAGAACCCCCCGAGGGACGCGGTCGAATGCCTTCTCCAAGTCCACAAAGCACATGTAAACTGGTTGGGCAAACTCCCACGCACCCTCCAGGACCCTGCTGAGGGTGTAGAGCTGGTCTAGTGTTCCACGACCAGGACGAAAACCACACTGCTCCTCCTGAATCCGAGGTTCGACTATCCGACGGACCCTCCTCTCCAGAACCCCTGAATAGACCTTACCAGGGAGGCTTAAGAGTGTGATCCCCCTATAGTTGGAACACACCCTACGGTCCCCCTTTTTGAATAGGGGAACCACCACCCCAGTCTGCCAATCCAAGGGAACTGCCCCCGATGTCCACGCGATATTGCAGAGTCGCGTAAGCCAACACAACCCCACAACATCCAGAGCCCTAAGGAACTCAGGACGAATCTCATCCACCCCCGGAGCCCTGCCACCACGGAGCTTTTTAACCACCTTGGCGACCTCAGCACCAGAGATTGGAGAGCCCGACCCAAAATCCCCAGGCTCCGCTTCCTCAGTGGAAGACGTGCCAGTAGGATTGAGGAGGTCTTCGAAGTATTCCGCCCACCGACTCACAACATCCCGAGTTGAGGTCAACAGCACGCCATCCCCACCATAAATGGTGTTGGTCGCGTACCGCTTTCCCCCCCTGAGACGCCGGATGGTGGACCAGAATCGCCTCGAAGCCGTACGGAAGTCATTCTCCATGGCCTCTCCGAACTCCTCCCACGCCCGAGTTTTTGCCTCAGCAACCACCCGAGCCGCATGCCGCTTGGACTGCCGGTACCTATCTGCTGCTTCCGGGGTCCCACAGGCCAAAAAGGCCCAATAGGACTCCTTCTTCAGCTTGACAGCATCCCTCACCGCCGGTGTCCACCACCGGGTTCGAGGGTTGCCACCACGACAGGCACCAACAACCTTGCGGCCACAACTCTGATAAGCTGCCTCGACAATAGAGGCGCGGAACATGGCCCACTCGGGCTCAATGTCCCCCGCCTCCCTCGGAACGTGTTCAAAGCTCTCCCGGAGGTGGGAGTTAAAGCTCCGTCTTACGGGAGACTCTGCCAGACGTTCCCAGCAGACCCTCACAATACGTTTGGGTCTGCCAGGTCTGACCGGCATCCTCCCCCACCATCGGAGCCAACTCACCACCAGGTAGTGGTCAGTTGACAGCTCCGCCCCTCTCTTCACCCGAGTGTCCAGGACATGCGGCCGCAGATCAGATGAGACGACAACAAAGTCAGATCAAACATGTGGTAATGAAAAAAATCTCGCACACAAGCACATAATGACGCCGACATTACGCAGAAGGGGGGAGGAGAGGGGAGACTCAAAGGCGGGTACTTGGTGGGGGTGGGGGGGGCTGCCGGCCACAGCCAGAAACGAAGCCAAAGTTCTGAACTGATGACAAATGTTTATTCAGCTGGGCTCCACTGACGTCCATGGAGTAGCAGATTTGGGAGGGCGAGAGCGTCAAGTTTACAAAACATCACAGGCGTTTTGAGATAAGACGGCCTATCAAGGCCTGTCAGTGAGCCGAATGTCAGATAAACATGATTGTTTTTGGAGACAGGCAGAACTTTAATGACATCTACCTTCAGTCTGTGTCGGTCCACTCGCTTCAGAAAAGTCCAAATTACAATGACCAAACAAATGGAACCTGTCTCAGAAAATCCCCAAGATCTAATCCATTCAGCCAAAAGTCTGGTTTCTTGAGACGTGAACCAAGCCATCATGTAAGGCAGGTAGCCTGACCAGGTCCAGATTAGCCGCCTTCTTACTTTTGTGTTGATAGACCAGGAACCAGCCGAATCCAAAAAGCAGGAACCAGTTATCATAAATCCAATTAAATATGCGGCCTTAAGATCCACAGATGACAGCAGAGATAGACACGTCATCAAGTCTTCCAAGTCGATGAGATATCCAGCTGTATGCATGTCAACAGAGCAAATTGGCTCGCCTACAGCCTGTCTTCTTGTTGAATAAATTTTATCAGTTGTGTTGAGGGACCAACTGACCAAATTGAAGTCCATACAGGTAGTCCCCGACTTACGAGCGAGTTCCGTTACAACGAGGTGCTCGTAACACGGAAATCTCGTAATTTGGAACGGCCGCCACGTGTCTCGTAAGTCCGGAATTTCGCTCGTAAGTTGGAACGGTTTTGCTAGCGCGACTACAAACACTCGTTTTTCATCGAAAAACTGCTTATGAGTGCATAAAAATGATCGGAAACGTGTGTCCACATGTTTAGCTAACGAACTGTGGTGAAAAAACACAGAAAAACTCAGTATTTTTTGCGTTTTTTCCAAAAATTCGCCAGCTCGTAAGTCCGGAACCTCGTAAGTTAGAGCGCTTGTAAGTCGGGGACTACCTGTAGTTATGATTCGGAAGATTTTGAAGAAAGGAGGCTCTCAGACAGTTTCACAGACAAGACAAAGCAAAAGCAAAGCGGAGACCGAGAAGGGACGTCCGCCCTTGAGGGAGAGCAAGTGTTGAACGATGATGCTAATTTCATGAAGTAATATGTCAGGGCGCCCCGCCCCCTTAACAACCGAGCACTTCAAACGACCAAACTGAACTGCGCACCCCCCTCTACCTGTCTGTACTGGTGTAACGCTAGCTAAAAAGCTAAAAACAAAACGCGTCTCAGCTTCTCTCCATTCAGCACTTAACTGCAGGTACAGACAATTGAACCATCTCCCCCTCCCCCCACACATCTCTGAGCAGCCGGTGCTACGTCTCCACTCGCTCTAAACTTTCGGTACAAGCACGCGCGACTCAATTGTCTCGAGTTCCACAGTTGGTCTATGGACCGAGGCAGGTGATCAGAGACAGATCAGTCAGAAAATGAATCATTCCTGCATGAATAGATTAAGCTGAAACACCAACAAGCTTCAGGGTCAGCTGATCACCTTGTTATAAGTTCTGGAATTTATAGCTCATTTAAAGGCAAGATATTTTATTGTATGTTACATTTATGCTCAACAGATCTTCCCTGATGCATGCTCAATAATCCATGTAGAAAAATCCAAAAAAGCTAAGTCTGGTCCTCTGGACATTCAAAAAACAAAACAAAACAAAGCAACAACAAAAAAAACCTGTAGAAACGTTTCGTCTTAAGATTCATTTTATTTAGTTGTTTTAGGAAACTACACCTGCACTTTAGTTTTTGTGGTGGATTTTGTTGATCTATAGTTTGTGCAGACTTTTTCAATCTAAATAACAGATTTTTTTTATATATATACTTGGAGACTGAATACTTTACTAACTAAATAAAGTAATTTCAGTAAAATTACCCCTTGTTGTTTTTAAAATTTTATATAATACTGAAAGCAACATGTTAAGTTAATTTTGTCAAATAAATAATTTTGATTTCTGTTTTTTTTTTTGTTATATCACGAAATTTATCGTTATGTGATAATGCTCTGAAATATCACAATATAACTTTTGAGCCAGTTTAGAGCATGGGACACGTAGCACCGCGGCTGCTCAGAGCGGGGCGGGGGGAGGGGGAAACATTTGCGCTGTCTCTACCTGCAGTTTAGAGCAGGGGGAGAGACAGCTGAGACGTGTCGTTTGTTTTTAGCATTTTATCAGTAACTAATTAGCGTTACACCAGTACAGACTGGTGGAGGGGAGGTGCGCAGTTGTTTGAAGCGCTCGGTTGTTAAGGGGGCGGGGCGCCCTTGTTGCAGGGTATGATATTCATTTGACCGTGTTCATATTAGATCCAATTGTTTGATTATCTGCATTAATTTAGCTTGATTTGGTGTGTGCATGGAATGTAGTGGGCCCTTTGAAAGAATAGTGCGTTGGCGCCATAGTCAAAAGAGTCCACTAGGGGGACTCGTGGGCTCTTTACATTCAATACAAGAGTAAGTAAAGACGCACTGGTTTCAACTCGTCATCTCTTTTCTTATAATTGTCCTTTTTTATAAGGTAAGAAGTTAGCTTAAACTTTCAGGAAAATGATATGAGTGAATGCTAGCCCTGTATGTGCGAGTTTGTATATGTTTTGTTTGTTTTGCGTCACGTATTAGTTATCTTGTTTTAATGTAATGTACGAAGAGTGTTTGGCTAGCTACTTAGCTCTGTTTCTAACGTTAGTAAGCCGTTAGCAATCTCTTCTGTTCGGCATTTGGTCAATTCGTTTAAATGAGGATAATTACTTTCAGGAAAATTATATGAGTGAATGCTAACCCTGTATGTACGAGTTTGTATATGTTTAGTTTGTTTTGTGTCAAGTATTAGTTATCTTGTTTTAATGTAATGTGCGAAGAGTGTTTGGCTAGCTACTTAGCTCTGTTTCTAACGTTAGTAAGCCGGTAGCAATCTCTTCTGTTCGGTAGTTGGTTGATTAGCTTAAATGAGGATAATTGTGATTTTTATGAAGAAGTAGAAGTAATGTACTGTTCTTCATCATTTTGATATTTCTATTTTTCTCTTTATTAATTTACTTCTGACAGTAAGGTAACAACATTAATTCAAAGTAAAATGTTTAGATATTGTTAAAGGTATGGTCTGCGATTTTTGAACACTCTAGGACAGAAATATTTTCAGCGCAGAAAAGCATTCTGCTCCCTCCCCTCAGAGCTATATATGGCTCAGTCCGTGCTCTGCTGAACTTGGGATCTGCTCCGCCCCCTGCTGCTGTCTGCTCAGAGCCGCTGCGATATTCTGTGTTTATGTTAATAAAACCTTCTAATAAAATAAAATAAAACCATGGAGCGCTAGTCCTACAACACAAAATCCAGCAGAAATCATCAGAGGTTCACGAAGCAACGTTTGGACATGATTTAATTCGCTCGTGACTTCCTCATGTCTGTCAGCGCTGGTCTGGAATGTCTGGAATGCTCCGCCCCCAGTACATGTCCTGTCTCTGCGCTCCGAAGTTCTGTGTTTATATGATAATATAACTGTTTAAAAAATATAATAAAACCATGAATCACTCATCCAACAACACAAAAACCAGAAGAAATCAGCAGAGGTTCACGAAGCAACGTTGGACATGTTTTAATTCGCTCGTGAGTCGTGACAAATCCATTTCCTCATTCCTGTCAGTGAAGGATGAAGCGATCACTTGACTTTTGGCAAAAAAACTAAATAAAAGTCCAGCTCTGGGATAAAGAAGGGATATTTAATACATTTTGTGTCACATAAAAAACAGTCCTGCATCGCTTTGCAATCCTTTGAATGAGAACGAGCTGCGGCTGGGACAGGTGGGGGCGTGGGTTGGGGCGTGACAAACAACTCTGTTTTTATTGGCTGTCAGTGTCCTGGTCACTCTTGTGTTTTCAGTGTTTTTATAAATGCTGATAGAGAAGCAAGGGGACTATAGTTTTTTTCAGAGATTACTTTGTCTAACATCAGTCTGTCAATAGATAGTGACAGAGTGAAGAAATGTGTTAAAAATATATTGTTTGAAAAGTTACAGACTACATTACAATGTTACATACCCCACCTTTAAGTAACTGTAATGTGAAATACTTGATTTTCTCTAAAAGAAATGTGGTGTTTACTTGTATTTAGAAAGGTTAAGAGTTGTATAAGGAAAGATTTCTGTGTTTTGCTTTTTACGTTTGACTCTTTTACATTCAATACAAGAGTAAGTAAAGACGCACTGGTTTCAACTTGTCATCTCTTTTATTATAATTGTCCTTTTTTATAAGGGCCAACATTTGGAGGCATCGCTGGGATCGTTTGGCGAGAGGACCATTCCCAAGATTCCTGTGGAACCCTCCTGCTGAGCATCCCAAAACAACCCAAGTTTGCAGAAAACAAAGTGGAGCTCTTCAGCCAGCAGTTGACAGTTTGTATCCTGAAGTGTTCACTGACCACTAGAGATCAACACCAATCAACTGAAGGCGGTTGGACCCCATTCTATTGTTTCTAAAATTCCAAAATATAAAAATGAGTCGGAACTGGAAAATCTTCAGCTGGAGATAAAAGGAGCATTGTATAACTTGACATTTGAACTAGGGCTGAACGATTTTGGAAAATAATCTAATTGCAATTTTTTTTCTATTAAAGCTGCAGTATGTAACATTTTTTATAAACATATTTCTTCACTCTGTCACTATCTCCTGACAGACTGATGTAAGCCAGGTAATCTCTGAAAAAAAATTAAAAAAAATATTGTCCCCTTGCTTCTCCAGGTGGTAAATAAGCATTTCTAAAAAGAAAAGGTGACCCGCCATTTTCCAGCCAATAAAAACAGAGTTTGTAACCAGCCAATAAAAACAGAGCTTGAATTTGAATCAGCCAATAAAAACAGAGCTTGAATTTGAAATTCAACAGACCACAAGGGGGCAGAGCCACATATGGCTCTGAGGGGGAGGGATCAGAATGCTTTGCCTGTTGAAAATATTTCTAAGTGATGCAGTTCTACAGAAACTGCATACTGAACCTTTAATTGCGATTGCGATTTAAAATGCAATTTTTTTTTAATACCTTCAAGTAATTTTCAACAAACAGAAGCAATAAATCAATCTGTTTAATAATAAACAATAACAGATTTATTTAAAGCAGAGATTAAATAAAGCAAACAAATCTATGCCTTTTCTTTTCACCATTTCTATTTTTTCTTGGTTCATAAACACAATAGTAAACATGTTAAGTGAACTTCCTAACTACTGTCTGAACTTCACATGACAGTTAATAAATAAATGTAAAAAATTATATATATAAAAAATTTTAACTTACTGCTTTCCAGCCAGTAACATCATAAAAAATAAAGTGCAAAAAACAGAGAATCTGCTTTAACCAACTCGTTCTGGGAATTCAAACTCTGTGAACACAAAATAAACTAGTATCTGTTCTTATTAAATGTTATAGATGTAAAAAAAGAAGAAGAAAAAGAACAACTCCTGGAACAATAATGTAAACATTATAGTCAGTCTAACAGCAGGATGCAGAGCCTTGTGAACAGACTTCAACACCTCAATATCCTGCCAGGTTGGTTTAAGGGAGCGTTCATAACAGTCACCTGACAGCACCTGAGAAATGGCTGTGAGCTGCACTAACACTTCATTTCTTTGGATCCCCATCTTGTTGGACATTCAGTGATGAGGCTGTGTCCAGAAAGTTTGAGCTCCCTCTTCACTCATTGCTGCCTTCTTCTTCCAACTGTGGGAGAGACACTCGGTCATCCTTTAGTACATGTCCTGTAATACAAAATAAAAAAAATAAATACACACATTCACATCCTCACCTCTCACGCGTGCAAAAATTGAGGACCAGAAAAATCTTCTCACTTTGTTAGTTAAAAACAATGTACAGGTTTTAGCTTTTCCCAGTTTGTCAACGTTAAGTGAATGCAAAACGTGATGACTAAATAGCTTCACATTACAGAACATAATAATTAACATTTTTATTTAAAACGGACAATAAGGATAGTATAATAGTTGTTACATTACGACCAGGTTTGGTAATACACGTAATGAGAAAATGCATCTCCTCAACTAAACAACTACCGGTATGCTAAAGCTAAGATAACAATATTAAACACAGCTAGTTTAAAAAAAAAATCAGCTTGCACAAAACGTGTGTGTTTTACTGGTTCTGTATTAATTCATATCACTAACGACACAACTGTTTTTAAAAAAATCAGATAATGAATGCGCTTTTTCACGCAGAACGTTAGCTTGCCGAGTTAGCTGCTAACAGGGTACAGTCAACAACAGGCCCGGTCACATGACCAGCTCGCGCTCTGTTTATCTCCCGCTGTCTCATCAGATACACGTTTACATGGGCTAACTTACCTGAATTTTTAACTTTTATGACTTCTGTCGAGCCGGAAGCCATTGTGTTGGAGCGCACGGTGTTGACGTCTCCGCCTCCCTGCTGCCTGCTCAGTTTTGCTCCGCTCGGCTCAGCTGTCGGCTCACTCCCAAGTCACGTGACCAGTCAAATCACAGCCCGTGCGATTAGTGAATCGCGTTTTAACATATTGCGAGATTATCACAAATGCGATTAATCGTTCAGCCCTAATTTGAACAGCTGATCGAAGTATGCATCACACTGCAGCACTCAGCACCTGGAGGAGAACCTTTGACTAGTAAAACACGCAGTCAGCTAATTTCATATGTCATCAAATATCTTGAGCGGGAGGAACTGGCTAGCCTTGAAGATGAAGGCATGTCAGAATATCTCAGCATCTGGGACACAATAAATAAAGTAAAGTCCATTAAAGAGTTACCTAGAGTAGAAAATCATTCCGATGACCAGGAAAGGCTTCAAAAAGAAATAGAGGCTTGACTTGTGCTTTTTTGTGGATAATGGTTGTGTTTTGTGTCTTACTTTCTGTCTTTCCTTTCTCTCTATTAAAAATTTTTTTATATATATATATATATATATATATATATATATATATATATATATATATATATATATATATATATTAGGGGTGTAACGATACACAAAACTCACGAGACGAGACGAGACAAATTACAGAGCTCGCGAGAACGAGACGAGATTTTAATATTAGTTCAAGAAAACTTCAAAGATCGGTTTTATGCCGCAAAAAGGCTTTTATTCTGTTTTAACATGTATTACAAACCCAACTGATGTCTTCATTTTACTGATTGAATCTCCTTAGACCTTAGAACGTTCAACTTTGTTTAAAAAAAAATAGATATTCACGCAGGACTTTCCAAAAATTGAACATAAATATCCGCATCAGCACTGAATCTGCAGCCGTCACTCACCAGTGTTGCCAGATTGGGCGGTTCACCGCGATTTTCCTTCTGACTTTTGCGGGTAAAGAGTGCTTTGGGTGGGTGGGACTCTATCTGGCAACACCGGTCACACCGGTGTTTACACGCGTGTCTTTACATTCGGGGCAGCGTCGGCAGCGCCGGGACCCTCCATCAATGTAGAGGCGTCTGCGGCACCGGGACCCTCCATCAGTAGTTGGGGCGTCTTCTATAGCAACTTCATCCGGCGAAGCCATGCTGTCCGTGACGCTGACTTGCTAGGGGCTCTGCTAGCGCTAGCATTAGCGTCTCGCGAGACAACGTTACCTCTCAACGAGAGATATCGCGGGAGTTTAATATCGCGAGATCTCGTACAACGAGATCTCGTTACATGCCTAATATATATATATATATATAATACATACATATATATATATATATACATACATACATATATATATACATACATACATACATATATATA
>JBBPBX010007778.1:45374-64300 GCA_038048925.1 Garcialebias charrua | reverse complement strand
TGGAGGGAAGGAAAGTCACAGATACAAGGCGTTTCCTAGCATTCGGTGTTAGACATGATCTGTTTCTGAAAAATAATCCCAATTTAACTTTCAGTTTCTTTACTAGGTTTTCCACGTGGAGTTTAAAAGAGAGATGCGAATCGACCAGGATACCCAAATATTTATAGGAATCAACAAACTCAATAGGGACACCATTTGAGGATAAAATCTAAGGAAGAACTGCTGGAACCAACTTCCTATTTGAAAAAAGCATCCCTTTGGTTTTATCAGCATTTAGGACAAGTTTGAGATGGAACAAATCTGACTGAATGATGTCAAAAGCGGATTGCAAAAGCTGGAAAGACTTAGCAACTGTTTTAGCTCAACAATAAACAACTGTGTCATCAGCATAGAAATGTAAGGATGCATCAGGGATGCTCTGACCTACATTACATATGTAGATTCTACCTTACCTATGTAGATTAATTGGGGCTGTGTGGAGGGAGGGGGAGATCTGAAGATGATTTCTGCAACAATGATAACGACAGTGGAAAAAAACAGGAGGTTCATTTCACTAATGTGATCTGCTTTGTGGAGACATGGTGAGGAACAGGAAATTAGAAGGACAGAGTATTTTGAAGAAAAAGTGAAGTTTGCTGTGGACTTTGGGCATCCCCAGCCAGGAGGGAGAAGTCTTGCAGACTGAAAGTGTCAAATCAGTTTTTCAGCTGGATGATATGATGCACTGAATGATGGGGGTATATGTCTCTCCTTTTGTGATGTGACCTGTAAATTATTTTTTTTACAGTGTACTGCTCAATGAAGAGATGAGATTCACACAAGAAATATGTTTTTTAGTTTTTGTATTAAACACATGAACATTAGAACACAAAATTAAACTGTTGAAATATAATAATAAATTTAACCCTTGCTTTAGTTTCAGTTAGTTTAGTCCATACCTGCAAATTAGTCGCTTTTCACCGAAATTTGCAGATTTCAAACTAAAATATGTCATTTACGTGAGTTGTGTAGATACGAAGCGTTTTTTTTTTTGAGGGGGAGGGTGTCAGTGGCATGTTGGATGACATCATTTCTCTTTAGTGTTTTGTACTTTTCCATTAATTTTACTCCCATTGTTGTTGTTAAGCACTTAGATAACAGTTTCTGTTTTAAATGTGCTTTACAAATAAAGTTGACTTGACTTTAAGAAACAGTGTTCCTCCTCGATCACTTGGCTCAGCAGGTGCTCATCTCTTTTGAAGTTTTTGTTGACAGGGCGGAGAGAGGAGGGCAGAGACACCTAGTTGTCGCACACTAGCTTACAACTATGATAGTGACTTCAGCTGTTGACCGGTGCTGGGGATTGTAGGAGAAACGGAGTGTGTAGCATCTAATGCCATTTATCCACAGGGCCTGTTCGCGCTCGTTCGGGCTCGTTCGTAACTAGTTAACAACTAGTTATGGAGTGTACCCACAGGGGCCTGTTCACGTGAAACCAGACCTATTTTGGGACCTTCTTGACTGAGGTACAAAGGTCCAGTTCCTCTGGGGTC
The DNA here is from genome assembly GCA_038048925.1 of Garcialebias charrua. Classification (NCBI taxonomy): domain Eukaryota; kingdom Metazoa; phylum Chordata; class Actinopteri; order Cyprinodontiformes; family Rivulidae; genus Garcialebias; species Garcialebias charrua. The sequence goes on along the minus strand of JBBPBX010007778.1, from coordinate 62,768 downwards.
CAGTTATGACATCAGCACAGTGTGGTCACTGATTGGTCAGGGGGCGTATTCCTAGGTCGGAGGGCGGAGATTCAGTCTTCCAGGAAATCCAATCCACTATTTTCTTTTTCACCCGCCATAATAGACAACAACAAGTCAGAGGAGCATATTTTTGAGTATTTACAGGTAATATGTCACAAACGTGGAAGTTCAGGCATTTCTGTATTTGCTAGCAGACCTCCAGCCACAATGGGAGGGAGAGTGGCTGACACACAACCACAACTCTTCTGGAATATAGTAAATGGTGAGTGTTTTATAACTTTAAGCATATTTCCAATGAATCATGCAACTGTTTCGTAGTGTTTTTGGACTGCAAAACGACCGTTTCAGAGACTGACTTGGTTCAGCAACAGCCGAGAGGCTTTAGGAAAAAAAAAAAAAATATGGCGGAGCAGCTCGTTTCTCTCAAGAAGGCTACCTAAATAATTATTTGTTAGCTCGAAATTATAGCAGAGGTGTGTCTCAGTCTAACGTTTGCTTAATAAATATACTTTAATGGTCAAATCAGCTTTATTTAAAATAGTTTCGCTGCTTGGTGCTCCGTGAACATGTGTGTGTATATATCCGTGTGTATATATTTGCATATATATATATATATATATATATATATACACATATGTGTGTGTGTGTGTGTGTACTGTATATATACACACAAACATATATATATATAATATGCATGTATGTATATGTGTATATATATGTATGTATGTGTACATATATGTATGTATATACAGTACAGTATGTATATATATACACACACACATATATATATATTATATATATGTGTGTGTATATATATTATATATATATATGTATATATATATATATATATGTGTATATATATATATATATATATGTATATATATATATGTGTATGTATATATATATATATATATATGTATATATATATATATATATATATATATATATGTATATGTATATATACAAGCCCAAAACCAGAAAAGTTGGCACGTTGTGCAAATCGCAAATAAAAACAGAATACAATGACTTGCAAATCTTTTTCAACCCATATTCAACTGAATAGAATGCAAAGACAATATATTTAATGTTCGAACGGAGAAACTTTATTTTGTTTTGCAAATAACCATTAACTTAGAATTCAATGGCAGCAACACATTGCAAAAAAGTTGGCACAGGGACATATTTACCACTGTGTTACATCGCCTTTCCTTTTAACAACACTCAGTAAACGTTTGGGAACTGAGGAGACCAATTTTTGAAGCTTTTCAGGTGGAATTCTTCCCCATTCTTGCTTGATGTACAGCTTAAGTTGTTCAACAGTCCGGGGTCTCCGTTGTCGTATTTTACGTTTCATAATGCGCCACACATTTTCAATGGGGGACAGGTCTGGACTGCAGGCAGGCCAGGGGAGGACCCGCACTCTTTTGCTACGAAGCCACGCTGTTGTAACACGTGCAGAATGTGGCTTGGCATTGTCTTGCTGAAATAAGCTGGGGCGTCCATGAAAAAGACGTCGCTTGGATGGCAGCATATGTTGCTCCAAAACCTGTATGTACCTTTCAGCATTAATGGTGCCTTCACAGATGTGTAAGTTACCCATGCCTTGGGCACTAATGCACCCCCATACCATCACAGATGCTGGCTTTTGAACTTTGCGCCTATAACAGTCCTGATGGTTCTTTTCCTCTTTGGTCCGTAAGACACGACGTCCACAGTTTCCAAAGACAATTTGAAATGTGGACTCATCAGACCACAGAACACTTTTCCACTTTGCATCAGTCCATCTCAGATGAGCTCGGGCCCAGCAAAGCCGGCGGCGTTTCTGGATCTTGTTGATGAATGGCTTTTGCTTTGCATAGTAGAGCTTTAACTTGCACTTACAGATGTAGCGACGAACTGTAGTTACTGACAGTGGTTTTCTGAAGTATTCCTGAGCCCATGTGGTGATATCTTTTACACACTGATGTCGGTTTTTGATGCAGTACCGCCTGAGGGATCGAAGGTCACGGGCATTCAATGTTGGTTTTCGGCCTTGCCCCTTACGTGTAGTGATTTCTCCAGATTCTCTGAACCTTTTGATGATATTACGGACCGTAGATGGTGAAATTCCTAAATTCCTTGCAATAGCTCGTTGAGAAAAGTTGTTCTTGAACTGTTCGACAATTTGCCCACGCATTTGTTCACAGAGTGGTGACCCTCGCCCCATCCTTCTATGTGGATGACTGAGCATGTCAAGGAAGCTGCTTTTATACCCAATCATGGCACCCACCTGTTCCCAATTTGCATGTTCACCTGTGGGATATTCCAAATAAGTGTTTGATGAGCATTCCTCAAATTTCTCTGTCTTCTTTGTCACTTGTGCCAGCTTTTTTGAAACATGTTGCAGGCATCAAATTCCAAATGAGCTAATAATTGCAAAAAATAACAAAGTTTACCAGTTCGAACGTTAAGTATGTGGTCTTTGCAGTGTGTTCAATTGAATATAGGTTGAAAAAGATTTGCAAGTCATTGTATTCTGTTTTTATTTGCGATTTCCACAACGTGCCAACTTTTCTGGTTTTGGGCTTGTATATTAATGTATTAATTATATTGAAATAGTATTATTACTTAATAATAATAATAATATTAATGTTTATAAATAACATCCATATTAAATATAATTTATTAATATTAACAATTATTAATATTGATAATTATGTCTGGTGCTAATTAATAATTAATGTTAATTATTATTACTAATTAATAATAATAATAGGTAATAATAGGTGCATTGCATAATGCACTGCCTTCCTTGCATGTTGAACCAAAATGGCTCCATACGTTACTCAGTTTCTGTGAAGAGTTTTCTCCTATTCGTTTCCTATGGGAAATTCGGGTTAGGGTCGCCACGGGAAATGTGAATGCCAATAAAAATAATTGTGCACTTCCCGGAGCCGGGCCGGTCATTTTGATATAACTTTTGTGGGGGTCCACGTTACGGTTCGGGCCACATTGAGTTGTATAAGTACTTTGTAGTTGAGATTTGTAGAGTGAGTGAGGTGAAGTTTTTTGGTGTTATTATTGATGACAAACTGACATGGAAACAACACATAAATTCTTAAAGAATAAAAATAGCTAAATCCATTGCAGTACTGTACAAATTCAGAGACTTATTAAATGATAAAGCTCTGTATTGAACAATGGTTGGTCCCAACAGGAGAGACGCGGCCCTCCTGCCCCTGCACCTCGAACTGAACAGTTTGAGAAATGCAAAGAGTCACAAATGCTCCAGAAAAAAGGCACAACACCTCGGTGCTCGGAAGAGACATAGGAAGTAAGTAGTTTGTTAGATGATTTGAATGTTACAGTGGTTGACCAAGCTGATACAATGAGTGGCGTTACCTTTGATAATAACACAAACATCATTGTCCAACCTGGTGAAGCGATGTGCAGCACTGTCTTTTACAAAGACTCAGAGCACACAGTTGACAACAAAAACATCAACATTGCCAAAGATGCTGACAGCAAAAAAGTTGCTGATAGTCAACAGCATCCTGAAGGTCATGATGCTGACAACCCACAAGATGCTGACAGTATCCAAGATTACACAGACAGAGGTACACGTAATCAGAAACGTGTGCATAAACCTAAACGGTTTCTGTGTAACTTTATCAAAAGGGGGGGTGGCTAAGAAAGCTTACCTGCAAATCACACTGGAAAGGGTCCTTGCGCGAGAAACACTCCTGGATGGCAGTGCAGACGTATCTATTATGTCAGCCAAACTGTTTGAGGAGCTAAGGACCGCCGCTAACGGTGTTGACAGGCAAATACCCTTCGTGAAAAGTGCTATTGAGCTGCAGTGCCTCGCAGAAATGAGAACAACCCTGACAGCTATAGCCATGGTTCACATGCAGATTGGCAAAATGTCACTATACCAACCGGTATATGTGTCTACACTTGACTCACTCCCATTTTTGGTTGGCCAAGATTTTATAGACCATTTCAACGCGATTATAAATTATGGTGATCAGACGATGTGGGCCACAGTGAGCAATCCACTGCCGATCGAGGTGCCTCCACAAGGTCATGACACTGACTGTCTAACAACAGGTACCGCAGAAGGCTCATGGGAACCCCTAACCGAGAGCACAAGCCCGGTGAACCTTCAAATACAGGTGAGACAGATGAGGCCCAACAGTTGGACCAGACTCTGGCCCCACAAGAGAACCTCCTCTGTGAGCTGACACCTTCAGCACTCACTGAACACTACCTACCACACGTAGAAGAAGGTGTGGAGATCCAAGGCTCCCACACCAAAGACGCTGTACTGTCCTGTGGGACAGGTAATTCGGCTATCAGCCAAGCTTCCGATGAAACCTTGGTTCAAGAGCATTTGAATCTAGAACTACTCAGAAATGACATAGTTCTCACAGACTCAAAGAGCACCTCTTCAGTCAAGAAGTGGTAAGACACCCAAAACAACGACAGTGACCTGTCACAGTCTGACCAGTCAGACACACTTGCGATTGCGCCGACATTTGTGACACACCTGAATTACACAGAAAGAGGTAAACGTACAGTACAAAGATACGTTGGCTGAAACCTATAGTGTTCCTGTACACGGTTCCCGATAAACTGCGCAAACAGCTTAAACTAAACAATGGCATCCTAACTTGTGCCCATGGACGGACGTCCTCACCTGTGTGCGTGGTCCCCCATGACCACAGGGGGGTGATGTTAGGTCATGCCCTTGACAAAGACAAAGATTTCAATAACCCCACAAACGACAAAGATCTCGCAAACTCACAGACTTCATGGGAAAATAAGGTTGTCCAAGCACAAGATAGTAAATAAACTAAACAGTTTAAACTATATTAGTTGCGAAAAGAAACCGTTCCAACTAGAACTTAGAAACGCTAAGTCTAAAACCCACAACAAAAAACTAACCTTAACAACCGTTTAAATCTGCAGGATTTAATTGACATCGGTTATTACTTTTGTTGTTATTGAAGTTTCAAGTTTGTTATTATTTTCTGAACACTCCTAGCCAAAAGAGGTTTTGTATTAATGTTAGTTAAATAATTTAATGGATTTAACTATGCCAACATGCAGTTTCATTTTGTTAAAAACCTCAATAATTGAAGAGTCATTGTAGTTTAATGCTACTTAAGGTACTATAATCTACACTGATCTCACAATCATTTAAGTAGAACCGATTCGATCGTTTCTATTCTAGATTACCTATTCATTTTTGATGAGTCTCGCCATAGACTTCAAAATTTATAGGGAATACCAAATCTTGCATCGTTCGTCTAAAAGGACAACAGACATTTAGACCAAACTATATTTTCTTTTCTATTTTTAGTTTAACTTTAAACTAAATTATGAATGGAGGAATAGTTTGGAAGAAGAGGCCTTCGTTACAGAAGCCCTCCTGAACCTTCTATAGGTATAGATCCCTATATCTGATTTTTTCAGCATTGATCCACCCCTTAATTGGTAATTGTAGCTGATCTAAACCATGATAGCTTACATACCAGGTGCATATAGGTAAGGCTTAATGTAAAATCCCAATCATAAGCCCATCTAAAACCACATAAATGCATGACACATAGAACCAGAGTGGCACAGACTGGAAACCAACCAGCCTACAACCTTCGATGTGGGGACCTGCAACTCCAACGTTGGTCTTCAACCTTCATCCAAGGGCCGCCTCCTCTGCGTCATTCGAGGGATCCCCTCTACATGCTGATTAAAACCATTGTTGCTGATGAAATCAACAACTCTAATCGTTATGGAATTACCGCTATGGAATTACCGCTGTGGATTATAATACTTTGTTTTCCAAGGGATCACAGACTCAGTTTTCCAAGGGTTAACAGACTTAGTTTTCCAAAGGATTAAAAGCTTGCCACAATGGGATTACCTACGAACTGTATGGAATTTCCAAAAACATTATGGGATTATAATTTTTGATTTTTCTTTTTCCACTTGCTGGATCACATCCAGGTCAGAGACATTTGGTGGTGTCCTTTCGTGTTGGACATCATCCCCATGGACAGGCGATGATTTCCAAAAAGGGGGACTGTAGTGGAACACCTGATCTCTGACTTTTTTGTTTCACACCATTTCACACTTCTCTGAAACTTTGAGTGTTACACTTTTCTTGAAGCTCTCAAGGAGACAAGTGGACGCTATTTTATTAAATTTATTTTGAGTTAAGAGACACAAATCAGAAGAGACTTTCTTTAATTTGTGTTAATTCAGAATTAATCAACACAATAACTTCAATATACTAGATTGTGCTTTATGCTGTTAGAATATCAGTCACTTCTTCATATGAGGAATCAAAGCACCACCTGTTATGCATATGAACAGTATATTCTTAATATGTGTATGATTTTACTAAGCTGGTGTATTTTAAATATGCCAAAGTTAAAAGAACAACTCAGAATGATCTTAGTATTTGTTTGAAGTGTTTTGGGAACGAAGGAAAAGTCGTAGACATAAGTTGTCTCCTGTCTCCTGTCCTTTCTGAAAACAATTAATCTGTTCTCAAAAACTGATTCTCTGTTTTCACACCTGCAAGTCTTCTGTTTTGTCTCCGTGCTCGAAACTGTCTACTTCTCGTGTAAAAAAAAAAAAGTTTACCTGACATCAACAAATCTCCTCCCTACTCTGGTCACAAGAGCCAATGAAACGGAGAGGAAACTCTGATGTCAGGTCCTGTTAAATGGCCCAGCTTCCTGGAACTTTTGTAGTTCTCTGAGAGAAGCTGAGATGTGAACTTTCTCTTTGAAACTGTGGACGTCCGACCATGAGTCAAAGGTCCGCGTCTTCAGCAAGGTTCAAACAGCACGTCAGCTGTGAACCATTCGAGTGTCAAAGCTCCAAGCTGTGAACTCTTTCTGGAAGTTATCTTGAAAACCAAACCGGAGCTGAGGGCATTACTCTGGGAGGCAGAAGCAGACCTCACGAGACTGTGGCAAGATGAAATTTGTCACCTGTAAAACGCAGCAGGGCATGCGCGTATGGCTTGACTAATTTACCGGAGTCGAGAAAGGAAAATCTTCACAAAGGTAAAAGTCGTGTTCATCACGGTACGGACGTCCAGCCGAATCCGACCAGAGGATGTGCTGTCTCTGGTTAAAACATCTCAAGATAAGACTTCAACCATTTCCCTTTCATCCTTAAACTTCCTCCTTAAACTTTCTCCTCTTAAAGTTTATTTCTAAAAGTAAAACTGTAAGTTTGTGCCACAGAAATAAGTTAATATAAGACCCATTAACTTGTGTTCTGTTGTTCCTATGTTTAATCTGCTGAAAAGTTAGTTATAGAAAACTGATCGATCAATTTATGTAAATATGTTTTGATTGTAAATTGATGATTTGTTATTAAATGATTCTACCTTTGGTAGGTCAACATGATAACGTTTCCTGTCAAGTAACATTCAGTCACAGATTTATTGATATCAATCTGAAAAAGATGAGAACCCGTTTAATTGATGGTAAGTTTGTGTCAGTCAAACTCTACTCAAATCTATCATCTAAAATATAGATAAGTCAGCAAACTGATCAATTTATCTATTTTATTACAGTTGTATAACACAATCATTGTTCCACACTTAATCTATTGTATTGATGTTTGGGGGAAAGCGTGTAAAACAATCACAAAGCCTATTTTTGTATTACAGAAAAGAGCTGTAAGAATTATCACTAGAAAACATTACTGTCATCCATCAAGTACATTATTTTATCAACTGAAGTTATTGAAGTTCCATGATTTGGTAGACTATAATATTTTATCAGTTATGTATAGGGCTCAAAATAATGCATTACCTTTAAATATCCAAATGCATTTTGTTAAAAGACAAAGTTGTTATAATCTTAAGGGGACAGAGATGTTTGTAAAATCACAATTCAGAACTAGTTTGAAGGGACGGTCCACCTCAATCCAGGGAATTGGATTATGGAATGGTTTGGAGAATGAAGTAAAATTTTTATTTTTTTATTTTTTTATTAACGTTTTATTCATTTTACATATTTAAGAAAAACAACATAAAAGATCATGGAAAAAAATTCATAAATATGTGAAAAAATCAAAATACATAAAATGAAAGGTGGCAGAAAGAAGAAAATTTTCCTATTTTGTCTGCCCCTTTTTTCCCAAAAAACCCCAACAAACAATCAATTTACAAACAATCAATTCAAACAATTAACTACCAAAAACAACAGATCAATTTAGTAACATTTCACACTCAATAATCAACAAATACATTAGGATGCATTACTTAAAGCTTTAGTATTTTGCTAGCAGTTTAGACTTGATAATTTTTTTGAATTTCATCACAGAGTTTACATCTTTAACATCTTTTTCCAAAACATTCCACAATTCCACTCCCTTATTCGAAATAAAACGTCCCTTCAAACTAGTCCTATATCTAGGTTTAACAAACATTTCAGTTCCTTTTAAACTGTAACGGCTTTCTCTCTTTATGAAAAACATTTGAACATTTGTGGGTAGCACATTCTTATGAGCCTTATGCATTACTAACAAAATATTATAATCTACCAATTCACAAAATTTCAATAATTTGAGTTGTTTAAATAATACATTTGATGGATGACGATAAGGCTTTCTAGCAATAATTCTAACCGCTCTTTTCTGCAAAATAAAAATAGAATTTGTTATAGTTGTACAGGCTTTACCCCAAACCTCCACACAATAAATTAAATGTGGAACAAAAATTGAGTTATATAGCAAATAAAGAGCCCTATCATTTAACAAGTCCTTTAGTTTATACAATACGCCAATAGATTTAGATAACTTAGTTTTAACAAAATTTACATGCTGTTTCCACGACAATCTCTCATCAACAATTACACCCAAAAACTTCACCTCATCCACTCTACTTAGTTCAACACCATCAATTTTGATAGAAAATTTATCTATTTTATTTTTGCTAAATAACATATAGTTAGTCTTATCTAAATTTAATGATAACTTATTTAAACTAAACCAAGTTTGTAATATTGAGATCTCCTCTTTTAACAACTCAAACATTTGTTTCAAATCATAACCAAAACAAAAGAAGGTGGTATCATCAGCAAAAAGAACACACCTTAGAATACCAGACACTTTTACCAAATCATTTATATACAAAATAAAAAGCTTAGGTCCCAGTATAGAACCCTGAGGGACTCCACATGTGATTCTGTTGAGTTTTGATCTGGTATATTGTCTATCTGTACAAATTGACTTCTGTCCTCCAAATAGCTCATTTTTGTTCATTTTTAAAATGCCAAGTCAATGTTTAGATTTAAGAAAATAATCAAAACTGAATTGTTAATATACAGTGTATATATATGAAGTAGCTTAATGTTTATTGTATTAGAGTTAAAAAATTAGAAAGTTATTCATTTTGTTTTGTTACTGAAGATTATTTTTGATTGAACTAATTGGTTGAAAAAGGGGCAGATCTAGACACACTTCCAAGGTGAATAATAATAGGTGCCTGCCATGCAATTGCATGGCTGCCCCCAATTACAAGTACAAGCTATCTACTTGTTTGCATTTGTAACTATTTATTTGAAAAATATATATCAATTTGTCCTCAAGAAGGTTAAGGTTATAGCAGCACAGGATAAGGAATAGGTCAGGAAACCAAGCCGACTATAAGATTTACAGAAAGCCTTTCCAAAAGAACTGAACCATCCAAACTCATAAGAACTTGTCAAGCTTCTCATGCACAGAGGTCAACAAACAAGGTGACATCTTTCACTCACAAACCAATCAAACGAGAAGTGGCAGGACAGATTTTTTTATGTGAAAAAAAAAAAAAATAGAGCTCTTGAAATAATCTGGCATCTCTTTGCTTCCTTCCTCAGAAGAGTGACGAGCTGCTCGTACAGGTGAGCCTCGCCTGTTTGAAATGAGAGCTGCTTCATGCACGCAGGCTTGACAACAGCACTCGGATTGGCAAAGCAAGCCGCGTGCATGGAGGAGTGCCATCTACGAATGAGTGTGTGTTGCGTGTCCTTCTAGAAATAAAATTGAGGTCGCTGATATTTAAATGCTGTCTCCAGGGGCTCATAGTTTACTGCACAGAAACAGCACATGCACCAATCAAATGGAGGGGGACGACCAGTAGCAGTTTTTGATGGTTCCCATCAAGACCCTCTGTGTAAAATGACATGTTGCCTGCAGAGACTCCCTGAACTCGGCCTGCAGTGTTTTTGAGTAAAAGTCTTCCAGCAGCTGTCACAGCCAACTATTAACCCCCACACTGCACAGTTGGCTGTCAAAGCCATCACAGCTCATTTTGCAAGAAAGGGTGGGGCAGGGTGATAAACTTGCTCCACTGACTGTTTAAACCTTGTCACATATTTTATGTTATTTATTTATTTGCATTTTAGTCCGATCTTTCTCAGTTAAAAGGTTTTCTCTACAAAAAGTTGTCGTCCGTTCACTTACGCAATTTCTTAATGCCACGGCAATGCAAGGATTTCACAATAGAACTCTGGTGAGACTGTTTTATTAGGTTTGAGAGCTAATAACCCCCCAGGCTTTATGAAGTGTGCCAATGCACAAGCTACGAGTCACACTCATTACCATTCTGTTTAAATATTTGGTCCTGTGTCTCATGGCACATTTAAATAAATCCTGCAAGTTATACATCAACATGTGAGGCTTTTTTTTTTTTTAACCCTTTATTTATACATGTACAGTAGTCTCCTTGAGTCATGAGGACTCATTTTCAAGAGATACATGTTTTGGGGAGCAGATGGTGGAGGTCATGGGCATTGCTCAAGGGCCCACAGTGGGGCAAATGAGGGTGGAGGCAGGTGTTTCACCTTTTCCATCCACATTTTTGATGTTGTCAGTCCAGGGAGTTGAACCTGCGACTGTCAGATCACAGGCCCATCTTCTCTAACCTCTGCACCATCACTCGCCTATTTTGAACCCACGTTGAAGAGATTATAAGAGACTTGACGGTTGCACCAAGCACTCACTGAAAGCAATGCAATGCTTGTTGTTTATCTATCTGTCTGTCTGTCCGTCCGTCCGTCCTTCCATCCATCCATCCATCCATCCATCCATTAACTTTTACATTCTTTCTAATTACCGCCCAATTTCCCACCTCCCATTTCTGTCTAAAATGCTGGAAAAAGCAGTTGCTGCTCAGCTGCAGGACCACCTACAACAACACTCCCTGTATGAGAAGTTTCAGTCTGGCTTCCGAGCAGCTCACAGTACTGAGACTGCATTGCTGAGAGTTACCAATGATGTCCTCATGGCTGCTGACACTGGTTCTCCCTCCATCCTTGTCCTCCTTGACCTCACTGCAGCTTTCGACACTGTGGACCATAGTATCCTCCTCCACCGTCTTCATGTGGAGGTCGGTCTCTGTGACACTGTCCTGGACTGGTTCAAATCTTTCCTCTCCAATAGGCTGGAATGTGTTAGTCTTGGCAATGCCACTTCCCAGACAGTCTGTGTCTCCTGTGGTGTCCCTCAAGGGTCAGTTCTGGGGCCCCTGCTGTTTTCCCTTTACATGCTGCCTTTAGGTCAAATTATTAATCAGTTCAACATTTCTTTTCACTGCTATGCCGACGACACACAGCTTTACATCAGGACTGGAGCATCCTCATCATCCCCATCTCCATCTTCACTCACTGCCCTCTCTACCTGCCTGGAGGAAATAAGGGCATGGATGAATCAGAACTTTCTTCAATTAAACTGCTCCAAGACTGAGGCCATACTGATTGGCACCCCTCACCAGGTACAAACATCAACTTTAACAACAATTTCCTTTTCTGGACAAGACATCCCCCTCTCCACCTCTGTTACAAATCTTGGAATAAAAATGGACTCTCATCTTACATTTGAAAATCACATTAAGCATCTGTTTAAAACCTGCTTCTTCCATCTTCGAAACATCTCCAGACTTCGCCCATCTCTGACTTTTTCTGATGCTGAGAAGCTCGTCCATGCTTTTGTCTCCTCCAGGCTCGACTACTGCAACTCCCTGTTTATTGGAATCCCTGGCAAAAACCTTCAGAAGCTTCAATATATTCAAAACAGTGCAGCAAGGATTTTATTGAGAGCTCGTAAATTTGAACATATTACACCCATTCTCCATAACCTCCATTGGCTTCCTGTCACCTACAGAATTCAGTACAAAACTGCTCTCATTACACATCAATGCTTACACGGAACTTCACCTGACTATCTAAAGGACATTCTTGCACCATATTCATCCACCCGGTCTCTACGATCACAGAACAGTAATCTACTTCACATTCCACGAACCAAATTAAGGACCATGGGAGACCGGGCATTCTGTGTGGCTGCCCCCCGCCTATGGAACTCCCTCCCTGACTACCTGAGAGCTCCACAGTCACTGGTTGACTTTAAACAAGGCTTAAAGACCTTTCTTTTTAAGCGAGCCTACTCTGCCTCCACATGATTTTATCTTTGATCTTAGTTGATATTATCATTATTTTTAATTGATTTTATTATTGATTTTTGTTGTTTTATCATTGATTCTACTTGATTTTATCACTTGTTTTTATTTGATCTTTGATTTTAGTTGCACTTTGTAGCACTTTGAGATTTTTGTTAATGAAAAGTGTGTTATAAATTAAATTTATTATTATTATTATTATTATTATTATTATTATTATTATTATTATTATTACCTCAGTTGGTAGAGCTGCCACCTCTCATCAAGAAGGTCGTCTGTTCAAATCCCGGTCGGGGGCCTCTCTGGGTGAAGTTCTTTCTGTGGGTTTTCTTTGGGTACTTCAGTTTCCTCCCACAGACCAAAAACATGCATGTTAGGTTGATTGGTGACTGTAAATTGTATCTAGGTGTGAGTGAGAGAGTGAATGGTTGTTTGTCTCTATGTCCCTGTGGTGGACTGGAGACCTGTCCAGGGTGTTCCCCGCCTCTCACACAGTGACTGATGGACATGGGCACCAGTGACCCCAGCGACCCGAAAAGGAAGAAGTGGTTTAAGCTAATGATTGGATGGATGGATGGATGGATGGATGGATGGATGGATGGATCAACATGTCCTTTGCTGATTGGAGATCTTCTACGTCTTTAGAACTTCCATCATGAAGTTGTCATGGTGGTGTGGTGGTGGTGGGGACAGTATTTGATCAAATCCAAGCTGCTGAAAAATTCCCAATGTTTCTTAAAATACCTTAAATTAGGTTTAATATTTTTAAACCATGAATGAAAACCAAAAGTCTTATCCCTCATCTCCTGAATGCTCCCAGCAGTTAGAAGTTTGAATGGTTGCAACGGGACGAGGTTGCAATAGTCAAGTGACAAAATATGGCACAGGACAAAAAAGCAACATCTCAATAATGTGCATGCTAATCAAGAAGATTTTTGCATAAAAAGGTAAGAAAACCTTTTTGCACAGTGACTGAAACTCAGTATTTAGTTTCTGTCTGCCTCCTGTGTTTGTTGTCAGGGAGTGAGACACACAGGTGTGTGGTTACCGTGACGACCCTGATGAGCCACTGGCAGCAGCTTTAGATCTCCACTCTTCTTATACAATATAGATATTAAGTTTTTTTTTTGTTCAGATCAGTAACAAATAAAGTTGACATTTTGGGCCGTCACTGAATTGGGACCTCTTGCAATTTACTGAGAATCTTGCTAGCTTTACAATAATGTTCACTGGTGTATAAACACATTTTCTGTCGCCTGTGAATAATAATAAAAATAAAAGTAATGTAAAAGTTCAAACACTTGCAGTACACTTGTACTCATCCCTTTAGTTGGCAGCTCAGAACACCACATACAGAACACCATGGACTTTGTGGATAAGGTGAGGGATGTCATCATGGAGACTGATGAAACAATGGTCTCTTTTGATGTCACATCACTCTTTACGTGCATTCCTGTTGATGAAGCAGTAGAGGTGGTCTGTTTAAGGTTAAAATCAGACACCACTCTGAGCAACAGGACCACACTTTCCACAGAACAACTGTGTCAACTCTTGAAACTGTGCCTGCAGTCAACCTACTTCACATATGGGGAGCAATATTATAGGCAGAAACATGGGTGTGCTATGGGGTCTCCAGTTTCTCCTATTGTTGCCAACCTGTACATGGAGGAGGTAGAAAAGAGAGCTTTGACATCCTTTTCAGGGAGACCACCAAGTCATTGGTTCAGGTATGTTGACGACACCTGGGTTAAAATTAAATCTCAGGAAGTCCAACATTTCACTGATCACATCAACTCTGTGGATAAATATATCAAGTTCACACGAGAAGATGTAAAAAATGGCAGGTTGGCTTTCTTGGACTGTGAGGTCTCAGTTTCTGATAGAGGAAATTTGCAAACTGAGGTGTACCGCAAACCCACACACACAGACCAGTATTTACAGTTTGACTCCCATCACCCTCTGGAGCACAAGTTAGGAGTCATCAGGACTCTGTACCACAGAGCAGACAGCGTCCCCACTAACTCAGCAGCCAGACAGAAGGAGAAATCACACACAAAACAGGCTCTAGAGAAATGTGGATATCCTAACTGGGCCTTCCTGAAAGCAGAGAAGAAACCCAAACAGGACTCCAGCCAGCCATCAGGTGAAAAGAAGGAACCCAGACCCAGACCAGTGGTCATTCCGTATGTTGCGGGAGTTTCAGAGACATTGAGACGTTTATTTTCTAAACACAACGTCCCAGTGGCTTTTAAACCCCAAAATACATTACGACAAAGACTGGTTCATCCCAAAGATCCAGTCCCCCGGCACAAACAGAGTAATATTGTGTATGCTGTTCAGTGTCAGGAGGGCTGTGATCAGTCTTACATCGGGGAAACTAAACAGCCACTGGCCAAAAGGATGGCCCAGCACAGAAGATCAACATCATCAGGTCAGGACTCTGCAGTCTACACTCATCTCCAGGCCAGCGGTCACTCTTTCAGGGATGAAGATGTTCACATCCTTGATAGAGAGGAACAATGGTTTGAGAGAGGAATAAAGGAGGCCATCTTTGTGAAAAGAAACCGTCCATCATTAAACGGAGGTGGAGGCCTCCGGGTTCAACTGTCCCCCACTTACAATGCTGTTATTGCTAGTATCACTCAGCCCTCTGTGAATAGCAAACAACCATCAGGGTGTTAACGATCCATCGTCAGGCTGATGGTCCTCCTTGATCATGTGAGCAGCTGGTTTCGGCTGTCATCAGCCAACTGGTTGATCCACTGTGGGAGGGTGCTATTTATAAGACTGAGCTGAACTCAGCTTCTCAGACTGAGGAAGTCTTTCGGACGAAAGACGAAACGTTTCTACAGTTTTTTTTGCTTTGTTTTGTTTTGTTTTTTGAATGTCCAGAGGACCAGACTTAGCTTTTTTGGATTTTTCTACCTGGATTATTGAGCATGCATCAGGGTACTTGCAGGTTTTCTCCTCTAAAAATCCTCCCATTTGTTTACGTGTGACCATAATATGTTCAGAGCTTGTCAGATAAACCCTGAGAACTCTCTTATGTTTAACGTCTTGCATTAGATCAGTGCCTGCTGCAGGTCATGGGCACGGCAGATGAGCAGTGAGGTCATGCTTGGGGGCAGGCGGGGGTCTGCACATCTGGAGCTGGCTGCTGTTAGTTGTCATGACTTCACCTCTTCCTGGTTTCAACAAAGGCAGATGTATGAACCTCTTCTCAAACAAAGCATGGTGAGGGATTATTCACACACACAAATACATTAAATCAACAAATCAAAGCACAAACTGAGTCAAACGTCACAGGTGTTGTGGTTTCCGTACATCCCTTACATCTGCCAAACAGATGAAGAAGAAGAAGAAGAAGAAGAAGGGATCAAGTATTTGACAGGAAACATGTTGAACAGTCAAGTTGTTCTTCAAATCTTCAACACATAAAACCTCATGGCACTAGGACTTTCTGTGTATCTTACCCTAATTATGACGTTTATCTTTTGCATTTTTACACACGTGGTTCACTTGGCACACTTATTCTCACGATGAAAGGTGGGCGATAATGTATGTGTGCATGCTTAAAAAAAAAATCATGAACCAGATGAAGTTAATGAAAGAAACTGACATTATTTTGGTTTCATCCCCATTAAGGATCAATAGAGTACAAAAACAAACAAATAAAAATAAACTTGATTCATGTTGACTGCTAATCAAACCTGAGGAAACACAAAATGACAATTCTTATTTAAAATATTTTGTTGTGTTTAAGTACTTTTAACCCGGCTGTTTTAATTAATTAATTTTAAATTTTTTAGTCCATGTTTTATTCTCTCTAGATGTTTTATATTGTAGCACTTTGAGATTGTACAATGTAAAGTGAATAAATTATATTATTATTATTATTATTATTAATCAGTCATCTTTACAGATGTTGTTAAATTTTGGTGTGGTAGAAGCTGAGATTAACCTCATCATGCTCCATCTTCAGCTCCTCTACAATCAGTTTAAAGATGTGGTTCAGCTACAGAGATTTAAAGTTTACTGGTACACACACATTTTTACCAGGACTTGAGTGAACAGCTCATAATGTTTCAAAGTAGACCTGCAGCGCCACCTAGTGGTATAAAATTACTTTTATTACCGTATTATTATTATTATTATTATTATTATTATTATTATTATGCTGGTGAAATTTTTGCTGCAACAAATAAAGTCCAGTTGATCCTGTATTGAACGCCTTTTTTGATATTATTATTATATTATTATTATTATTATTATTATTATTATTATTATTATTATTAACCACAAAATCCAGTAAAAAAAAGAAGAAGAAGAAAAAAAAAAGAAATATGGTTAAAAAAATAACTTTGCTAAATTGCATGTGTCCATACAATGATGACATATATAACCTATATACAGTATTAATAATTTATTACCTTTATTACCCATCACACATGTTTAAGTGTTGGTTAGCCATCAGAGAATAAGTGTTTTAGGTATGGGCATGGTGGAAAATCCAACCTGTGACTTTCCCCCCCCCCCACATAATTTCAAGCATAACTAAAAATAATACTGTAATAATGAAAAAAAAAAAAAAAGTTTTAAAAACAAAGTTGCCGGCAGCATCAGTCAAAATGAATGTATGAACATAAAGATTCTACATTTCTGTAAATAAATTTAGCATAAATTATAAATAATGGACCAATTTTAAAGCCATTTACTGGTTTTATTTGGTTTTTTAAATGGAGTGATTTTAAATTAGATTCCCAGATTGGAGCAATGGTCAAGGCCAGTTTTTATCACCTCAGGCTTTATAATAAAGCTCCCCTTATAGATGGCTAATTAATAGTTTATAGATACATTATTAATTCAAACACTTTATATAAATCATTATTTTTATTTTGTTTGTTAATTTTTTTATTTAGAAATTTATT
>JBBPBX010007778.1:27377-38017 GCA_038048925.1 Garcialebias charrua | reverse complement strand
GCTAACAAACCTTAGCCGAGAGGCCGGAGCAAACGCGTTCGCTATTTATGTATTTTTAAATTATGTCAGCGCGATCAGGTCACATCTGTTATTTCTTTTTATTTGTCCCTCCTCTTTTAACAAAACGAGTGGTGTTCCCACATTTTTAATGAACTAAAACAACAAAGTTTGGACTGTCTTCAACTGTATTACTCGCATGTAAACAAACGGTGTTTCCGGTCAACCGGAAGTCGTGTGCACATTTCGCGCAAAGCGTCATGGGACGTAGGAATAATGTGGATAACTTGAAAAATGCTGGTACGTTGTGTCGCATTTGGGTGTTCTAATATCGCCAGTGAAAGATGAAAAACTTCGTCAAGAATGGACAATCTAATTCTAATAGCAGCCGCAGACTGACATTCTTGTCCTTACGTCACATGAACTCGCATGCGTAAGTACCCGGATGCCCCGTGCCGAATTACAGCGCCAAGTTTAAAATCACTTTTGAAACAAATTTTCATTGATTTATAATTTTGCTTGTAAAAACAAACATAGTTGAAATGAATGATACAACATATATATGTTGTGCCACTTTATGCATAGTTCCAACATCATGTCACAATACCTTTAAAGGAAGCCACTTGAACACGGAGTAATCATGATCCACTCCATTTTTCAGAAGAAAAGCGTTTTCTAACTATTCTACATTGGAACAAAAGAGTTAAGTCACGACATCTGGACCCGTTTCTTTAAGTGAGAAACGTTTCGTCTCCCATCCGGAAGACTTCGTCATGCGGCCTGCCATCCAGATCTTTCCCACAGGTAGCTTTCATTGTTGTGTTTCAAGCCACCTCCTGTTGAAATCTCAGAAGCTGGTTTTTAACACATGCAAACAGGGCCCACCTGTCCAAAACAATCAATCATCTTGTATAACATTCAAATGTTTTAGGCCAGATGGCCACAAAAAATTAGCCAGTTCTTTGCATTTTTCCCAAAAACCTTGATAAGTTATCAACATGGTTATGTTTTAAGAAATTTAGGGGTTACAGTAAAGTTGTTGTTTGTGTTTTGGGCTCAAAGCCTTTAAAACCCCTTACTGAAGGTTGGGGAAGGAGCCATACACCAGAGACAACAGATCTGTGGAAAACTCCTGACAAAAGAACCGGAAAACAAGGAAGACAGGGGCAGGTCCTTTGGGATAGTCGTCGTCCCAGTAAGAGGAAGGCCCAGTCAAAACTGATGTAACAGAAGAAAAGTCACATACACACTCTTTTTTTCCAAGGAACTGGAGTAATTTTTTCCCCTAAGGCCAAAGTGCACACATGTAGGAACGCTTCCATGCAATGTTTATGGCTCGACAACCCTAACGAATACCATCATTACATGTTGGTGAGCAGACAAAATTAGTGAAGTGAATAAAATGCCCAAGTATTATTTTCTCAATCATCTATATTTCTAAAACTACTGAATCAACATCAAGTGCACTTCCTTTTTCTCCAACTAAACAGGATGACGTCTTTAAAACCAGAAGAAGAAAAAAAACTCCTTAAATCTTGTTTAAACTCTTAATTGCTACAAGGATGATTTATTTTTGATGTATAAAGTGTTGTTTTGGCCTTTTTTCTGAGAGCATGTTCCATCACAATGGGCTTACACAGACATGAATTTGTTATAACTGGGCGTGATCATTTGTGCTCCATAAACGATAGGCTTTATTTCCTTTTCCCTAGCTCACGGGATCACGAGCTCCTTCAGCTGGCACATGCAGGGAAAATCTGGACACGCTAGGAAGCGGAGTAGTCTGAGACAAAGCAAGCAGAGGATTGGATGGTGAGGTGCATCCAAACGTGTAGATTGTGTTTGGCTGGATGCCTTACGCTTCCTCTGATGGCTACAATAAAAACATTCCTACATACTTGTGTAAAAGAACACAGGGGAAAAATGCACCTCGAGCACATTTTGGTGATTCCCAGCCAGTTTTTTTTTTCTGGATGTAAGTTTAAGTGAAAAGTAATGAGCATTTAGAGCTAGATCTGCTTCTGCTAAAAAAAATCTATAAAAGAAAAGTCACAAGAGCCCAAAACATGCCCTTATTTCTGGGAAAGCAGCTGGAGTGAGTTTTGGTGGACGTCAATGGGATTGATGAAACTCTCCCTTTATAACTGTATTTGAACTTCCATTCAGAGAACAGCCCACTTAAGTTTAGCAGTCTGGTACACAATGAGGATCCAGACTGGATCCCAGATCCAAGCCTCTGGGTATGACAACTGACTGTTCCAAAGATAGAGGGCTGGGAGAGAAGCAAGGGGTGCTGGGGGAGTGCTTACAGAAGGGAGGGATATCCCATTTAAAACAGCCCTCTTATCAAGGCTGGGGTATGTTGGTTTGAGCTGGCCTTCTGGACTGACAAAGGATAGTAAGCAAACACTTCTACTGCAACAAGAGAGAAATGCAACAACCACAAGAATAATGCAAGTTCTAAATTAATTGACTTACTGTCTGCAGCTGAAGGCAAGGGCGGCGCGATAATAGTTTTGTCCATATTTGTGTTAATTTGTCTTTAATGATAGTGAAATGTCTCACTGAACAGATTTTAATGAAACTCAGAAAGTAAGCACTAGATGAGCAACTATACGATCCATTAACTTTTGTAGATGATCTGATTTAAAATGGTCACCAGAGCAAAGTGGTCTTAGTAGGCCTGCCACAATAACAATTTTTGCTGGGCGAAATTTGGCAATAATTAGTAATTATTGTCAAATTTAAGAAGAAATGTTGGTTAATGTTTATGTTTAGTACCTTTTTTTTACCATTGGATGGCAGTAAAAGACTGTTTGAACCAAAGGATGGATAGTGAGGGAGCAAGCAGCGTGTCTCTTTAAGAAAAATAGGAGGGAAGCCCCTTGACGTGGTCGTCTCTTTCCTTTTATTCAGTTCTCAAAATGGTGAACGCTCGGTGTGGATTGAGCTCTTTAGCATAGCATTTTTCACACAAAGCTTTCGATAAAATAAAAAAAATTTAAATCAGTAAACAAGTTCTCAGCTTCTTTTTGCAGAGAAAAACAACTTTTTACACGAAGGCACAGGTTTCAACCATGACTTTTGGAGCTTCAATAAGACGGAGGTTTTTCCCGAGGTCGGCCTGCTAGCTTAGCTTCTCAGCTTAGCTGCTTTTAACGATCCAAAAGCACGATTTTGGACGGTTAAAACAGATTTTAAAGAGAAACGAGAAAGGGAAGGGTCACTGAAGAGCACCGGAGTTGAGCTGTGTCTTCAGTAGGGAGAGACACGAAGAAACGATAAAGCCGATAAATGAAAATGAGGTCAATAATTTTCATTCATCATGCGATTAACTGATTTATTGTTTATTGTGACAGGCCTAATGCCATGACTAATTTTCTTTTCTACGTTATTCTATGCAAAAAAAAGCCCAAATCTAAGAAGAAAACTGCACTCGTTTCTCACAACAATTGAACTTTGAATTGTTAAAGCTATCAACTTTTGCATTTGTGTCGTACCTGGTGTATACATTTCTGTCTCAAAGCATCAGGTATAGATTTATTTAGTTGTAGTATGAAACTCTTGAGGTCTTTCCACTAAAAAGAAGGTCAAAGTTCCCAAAACCACTGCTGAATGTCTACGCCAGAACTCTGGCCTGCTGGGAAAATAAACTCTGTATTCCCACAGCTCTAAAAATGATCTTTACCAGGAGAGTTAAAAACTAAACACCATGTCAGTGAGAGCACAACCAATACCAAATTAAATGCGTTCATATATACAGCTAAATGTTGGCTTGCGTTAAATACCAACTCTTTTCACAGCAACATGAATTTTCCATCTACAACTTTCCTTTGGAACCTGCATGAAAGGTTTCCAGTAATTCTGTGAATGCTGGTTCACGTATGGCTGTCCAGCT
This sequence comes from Garcialebias charrua, assembly GCA_038048925.1. Taxonomy (NCBI): domain Eukaryota; kingdom Metazoa; phylum Chordata; class Actinopteri; order Cyprinodontiformes; family Rivulidae; genus Garcialebias; species Garcialebias charrua. Next base: position 34,122 of record JBBPBX010007778.1, on the reverse strand, counting down.
CATGACAGATGAGGTGCTGAGAGAAGGGCACTGTGGCACACTGGCAGATGGAAGCCTTGGAGGCTTGGTAGACCTGAAATAGTCCCGCTGCTGCATTACATCACAAGTGACTTCATTGTCATAGCCGCTGCATCCTGCAACCATAAAGATGGTACTGAATCGGATGCAACATGTCAACTTCATTCAGTTTCCTGCTACTATATTTACTACTGTACAAGCACCTTATTGTGTATTAATTTGCATTAACAAATATACTGTATTTTAGTGTTTTCTATATTCTACAAACAAGTTTAAAAGATTCTGCTCACATTCTCTATTTAAAAATACACAACAGACACAGGAGACACAACCTATTTTTCTCATCTTCCACAAAACTTCATTTTTGATGTGCATTAAAAAAAAATCGGTTCTTTTTTGACAGCTTTGTCAAAAATGTAACCACATCAAAAACAAGTCGAGCGAGTAGCAGCGAGAGCTCGATCAAACGCAGCCGTTGGGGTTTCCTTCCATTAGACATACCTGATATGTCTGTTGGAGCTCCATTGTTAAGATCATTTGTAACTAAACTACCATGCAGGAATGCATTCAAAATTGTTTCTCGAGTGGAAGAACGAGTTGGTTTGCATGTTTAACTACTCCAGGTAGTGTCGCCATGCAGGCGTTTGCAAGTCCGCCCCGGAGACAAATATTAACTGTAGCCGTTTTAACACAAAGCAGACACTGTCTAAACCTTTTACAGTTTTGATCTATGCTATTGATGACACGCTTGGATTTTTATTATTTTTTTTAAAGGGAGAAAAAAAAAAGCCAAAAGATGAAAACCAGAAAAAATATACAGTCTTATTAATTTAACTAATAAGACAGCATATTAAATAAATTATATTAAGGTCTAGCATAGGCCGGTCATGATAAAAAAAATTGCTGGGCAATTAATTGTCTCAGAAATCATTGCGATAAACGATAATATTGTTTAAAATTTGACAATAATTAGTAATTATTGTCAAATTTGAGATGAAATGTTGGTTAATTTTATTTTGAGTGTAGCACCTTTTTTGACCGCCGGATGGCAGTATAAGACCATTTGAACCAAAGGGTGGCTAGTGAGGGAGCAAGCAGCGTGTCTCTTTAATAAAAATGGGAGGGAGGCCCCTTGATGTGACATGGGCTGTCTTGCTTTCCTTTGATCGGTTCTCAAAATGGCAGACGCTCGGTGTGGTTTCAGCTCTTTAGCATAGCATTTTTCACACAAAGCTTTTAATTAAAAAACAGTAAACAAGTTCTCAGCTTCTTTTTGCGGAAAAAAACAACTTTTTACACCAAGGCACGGGTTTCAACTGTGAATCGTGGAACTTCAACAAGACAAGAGTTTTTTTTCTCCGAGGTCGGCCTGTTAGCTTAGCTTCTCAGCTTAGCTGCTTTTAACGATCCAAAAACGTGAATTTGGACGATTAAAATTGATTTTTTTTTAAGAGAAAAGGAGGGGTCAGTGAAGAGCATGGGAGTTAAAGCTCCACTGACATGATTTTTTAACTTTTCAAAAAATGGCACAACATATATAAATATTAAGATTGACCCCTGACCGTTTTTGCTAAAATAATGTGAAATGAATGAAAATTCCTCTCAAAAATAGTTTAAAATTAGCGCCGTTTTTTTACACGGTAAATTCGGGTTTTTCCGGTCACGTGATTGTAACGTCAGATAAAGAACTTTGCTCCAACCGCACATTGAATACAATGGACAAAAATATAAACGCATCCGTCGAATTTAGCCATTTAAAACTTCAGATATTAGCGATTTGGCTTCAGTTCGTGAAGAAGAAGTAATTTTGAGTGATAAACAACAAACAGCAATGTTTCTTTTTGCCGTGTTGCTTGTTTTGTTTTCAGGAGAGGTTGCACATTCATGAAGTGAGCACCAGATGTCAGCAAAGCTACCGTGAACTCTTACAGAGCTCTGTAATGGAGAAATATATAAACGTATCCGTCGAATTCAGCCATTTAAAACTGTAGATATTAGCGATTTGGCTTCAGTTCGTGAAGAAGAAGTTATTTTGAGTGATAAACAACAAACAGCAATGTTTCTTTTTGCCGTGTTGCTTGTTTTTTTCTCAGGAGAGGTTGCACATTCATGAGGTGAGCACCAGATGTCAGCAAAGGGCCCACTTCATGAATGTGAAACCTCCCCTGAAAAAAAAACAAGCAACACGGAAAAAAGAAACATTGCTGTTTGTTGTTTATCACTCAAAATAACTTCTTCTTCACGAACTGAAGCCAAATCGCTAATATCTAAGGTTTTAAATGGCTAAATTCGACGGATACGTTTATATATTTCTCCATTACAGAGCTCTGTAAGAGTTCACGATAGCTTTGCTGACATCTGGTGCTCACTTCATGTATGTGCAACCTCTCCTGAAATAAAACAAGCAACACGGCAAAAAGAAACATTGCTGTTTGTTGTTTATCACTCAAAATAACTTCTTCTTCACGAACTGAAGCCAAATCGCTAATATCTATAGTTTTACATGGCTAAATTCGACGGATGCGTTTATATTTTTGTCCATTGTATTCAATGTGCGGTTGGAGCAAAGTTCTTTATCTGACGTTACAATCACGTGACCGGAAAAACCCGAATTTACCGTGTAAAAAAACGGCGCTAATTTTAAACTATTTTTGAGAGGAATTTTCATTCATTTAACATTATTTTAGCAAAAACGGTCAGAGGTCAATCTTAATATTTATATATGTTGTGCCATTTTTTGAAGAGTTAAAAAATCATGTCAGTGGAGCTTTAAGCTTTTTGTCATCCAGTGTCTTCAGTAGAAAGAGAGAGACACAAAGAAACGATAAAGATGATAAATGAAAATGAGGTTGATAATTTTCATTTATCATGTGATTAATTGATTTATGGTTTATTGCAACAGGTCTAGCGTTCCTTGGAGGAATGCTGACAAATGCAAACAAAAAGCACGTCAGGAGAGGGCGAGTCTGTGATTGGAAGGTCACCGGTCCAAATCCCTGATTTGGCAACAAAAATGTAGACAGGAAAGGTGAAGCGCACATGCCTTCATCCTCATTCGCCCCATTCTGGACCATTGAGTTTAGCCCTTCACGCCACACAGCTTCTCCCCTCCACACATGTGGGCTGTGGTAGCTCAGTGATATGTGGTTACATCAGGAAGGGCATCTGGTGTAAAAACAATTGCCATGTGTGAGTTCGCTCGCTGTAGCAATCCCATAGGAAGGAAGCAGCCGAAAGAAGAAGAATAAAAAACTAATCAATAGTGAACTCGCTAAATATACACACCTCTTTCAATGATAGTAAACACGTCATGTGCCGTCCGTGTATTCTTGAAGCGAATTCTAAGAATGAATTTCAGCAGTTCAGAAATAAATTTAAGCTTCAGCTTGCCTGCTAAAATAAAGTCTCGAGCGAGCACGTTATGAACCCGTGATACAGATGTGTTTGGGGGCAAAACAGCCTGAAGTTACAAAGAGAGTCATGTGCTCTGCACACATGGAACTGTTCAAGCCCAGAGACGCTCACTTATGAACTCAAGACGGAGCTCTGGCCTGGCAAACTGAAGAAAACGACCAGGAATCTGAGAGGGTACGCCCAAGTTCGAGAACAGGTCTGTGAAGGCTTATTGTTCAATTCAGATTTGCTTTTCGGTCCCACTGAAAACTGCCTGATCAAGCATCCCAGCTGTGAACATACATAATAATGTGTAGTGCTCTTTCATAGCAGTGGCTGGTTCTAAATGAAGGGCAACAAATGAAAGTTGACAGCGCTGAGCATGAAATCCTGCACTGTGGCTATTGCAGGCAGCACCATGAAGAATTTGTAGGACTTGGCCAGACTGAGACAGACGAGTCACGCAGGCATGACTACAGCGTGGTCTGGTCAACCGCGCTCTGAAAAGCTCAGATAAATCAATAAAAGGTTGTAAACCTTCTTTAGCGAACAGACTCCTGGATCCCTCCATGCCTCACAATATTATAAATGAGCCCAACGTCAAGCACGAACTTTGGCAATGTTCTCTCTGGAGTCCAGTTGGAGCAGATACAGAGAATGAGCATGAGTGCCGCCATCACACGTCGGGGGGGGGGGGGCTTGCTTTATTGGTGCGATTACATCACCCCAAGCTATGATCCCATCATCCCTCCATGTGATAATGTTTCAGGAACACTGGGCACACAAACCGGGCCACGTGCTCCTGCGTTCTGTCTGCCAAAATAAGTCAGCAGTTTCCAATACAGTCCGTCTACGGTTTCACTTCAGTCTGCCCAGGTATCGTAGGGCGGCGATGCGTTGAACTTGTCGACAAGTGAGCCGTTTGTTAATATGTAGGCTGGCTTGTGCTGTCATCGGGAAACATTTGACCTCTGGTGAGTCAATTTCAGACAACCGGGTAGTGATTTTTCTACCATGACTCAGTTTGGCTCGCAGTATGTGTTAGTGCAAAACAAAAAAGCTAAAATATTAATGAAAAATCAGAGGACAAATCAAAGTCCTGACCTAGACTAAGAACATATTGTGTTGAAAATGAAAGAGTTGTATCCGTTTTGGTTGAAATTTGAAAATTAGGCACAATCGTGATGTCACAATCAGAGTATGTGGTAAATGGTAAATGGTAAATGGAGCTTACTTATATAGCATTTTCCAGCCCCCTGTGAGGGGCCCCAAAGCGCTTCACAGTACCAACCATCCACCCATTCATACACCGGTAGCGGTAGACTGCCATGCAAGGCGCTGCCTGTCCTACCGGGAGCAACTCGGGGTTAAGTGTCTTGCCCAGAGACACAACGTGGAATGCTTTGACCGGGGATCGAACCAGAGACCTTCTGGTCCTGAGCCGGCTGCCCTGCCTCTACACCATCTCGGCCCAATCAGACTACGTGTTGGGAACGACTCTCAGCCACTACCACTTGAGCTCTTAACTCAACTTCTAGAAAACTGACTGAGGTACAGTATTTTTGTGCTTACAGATGTTGATTAGCTGCGGCAGCCATCTTGAACTGTGTTGCTCCCAAAATGTAATCAGTCACGATATATGATGGTTTCCTGAAAGTTTCATTAAAATCCAAATTGTTTTTTTTTTTTTTTTTACATTGTGTACGTATCATTAATGGGATTGTCTTGTATTGTGTTTCTTTTGTAAAAAAAATGAACAAATTTAATAAACATAAACAAAATCCATCCAATAGCTGATAGGATATTTTGCTGACAGAGAGTTGACTCCAAATACTGAATGACATTCAAAACAAATATTTTGTACAGACTGTTGGTGCTTAAAACGTGTTGTAGATCTATCTCAGCTATTTTCACAATTTTAGGACATTATCTGTAAAAACAAAATCGACTGAGTTTGTATTTTTAATGGCTGCAACAGCCATCTGCATCCACTGTTTAATTAAAATCTACAGAAACACAAACCCACACAGACAAACGGCCTCTTGTCTCGAGACAAGAAGGGAATCGGCATTGTTCTTCCTCTTGTGTATTTGTGTCAGAATAAATAAGTAACTTTTTACTATTGTTGAAGTTTAGAGGAGTCCAGAGTGAGATGCTGATACTGACTCACTTCAAGAGAAGGATGCTCCATGATGACCAAAAACCAGAAGAGCAGGGGTGGGAGGAAATGACAAAGATAAGTGAGGTCATACTGAAACTGTAAATGTTTTGTGTGGTTACTCAACACAAATATATTCTGCTTTCCCCCCCTCAAACTCAGACTGAAGTGAAAACTATAGATATTCGTCGACTACTTTATTTTATCAACTAAAAATTCTGAAGTTCTATGATTTGGTTAATTATAACATTTTGTTGCTTATGTATAAGGCAAATAAAGGCATGTTGCCTGTTAATATTCAAATGAATTTTGTTAAAAGAGAGAGTATTTTCTTAAAGGATTTGAGATGTTTGTGAAGCCTTATTTTAGTACTACGGTACTGTAGTTTGAAGGAAAAATCCACAATCCACAATAATTCAGGGAATAAGATTGTGGAATGGTTTGGATGATAATGTTAAAAATGCCAGATCACCGTATACATCTAAGAGACTGATAAAGACGAGTTTCTTGAAAGAATATGGAAATCGTTAATATATATCTACAGGTGGTCCCCGACTTACGAGCACGTCGACTTACGAGGTTCCGGACTTACGAGCCGACTAACGAACAGTAAATTGTACAGAACATACAGAAAATACAGCACTGGCATGTGTTTTTAGATGAAAGTGTGTTAGCTAACCGTTTGTGAACAAAGTTCTGTGCATGTTTATGAACTAGTATGTACGTTTGTGTTGAGAAACGGGTGTTCGTAGTAGCGCTAGCATACATTTTCCGACTTACGACGAAAATCCGGGCTTACGAGCGACACGTGTTTCAGGTTCCGACATACGAGATTTCGTCTTACGAGCACCTCGCAGGAACGGGACTCGCTCGTAAGTCGGGGATCACCTGTACTTGAGTTGTTGTCTGATTGGATTTAGATGTTTTGAGTTTTTATGTTTTTAATTTAGCTAGATTGTTATTGTCTTTGTGAATTACATTTTAATTTAAAATTTGTAAAAATATTTTGATTTACATTAGAATTAAGTAAAAAGGGGCAGTTTTTATAAGACTAGTTCTTCTTCTGCCACCTTTCATTTTATTTTATTTATTTATTTATTTACTTTTTTATTGTATTGTGTGTGTGTATGTTTATTTATTTACTTTTTTATTGTATTGTGTGTGTGTATGTATATA
>JBBPBX010007777.1:6015-56031 GCA_038048925.1 Garcialebias charrua | reverse complement strand
GAGACTTGTTTTAAGCTCCAGGACAAGCTGTGTCGCGTTTCCTCAAAACGCTCATTCAGTCAGCAGCAGCTCCAGCGAAGCGCACACCCCCCCCTGCAAATAAAATCAACTGTTTTCAAGCAGCAGAAGCCTTTTTATCCAGCGGATGCTTCCTCGCTGCTCAATGATGTAATTCTCCAAATGGGGCAGGCAGGCGAGGCGAGGCAGGCCGGGGTCTGAGTGATTGATTTCAGCCCGGCACCGGGAGAACCTGGCTGCTTTCAGAGACAATTACAGTCCTGTCCGTGCGCCCGTAATAGCCCAGCACTTTAGCGTCATTAAAGCGACGCGAGGTACTGCATTATCCTTTAACCCCATCGCTGGCCATCCCCCCATTGACAACCCAGAGAGTTCAACCACATACTTTGTCACCTGCAGCTCAACGCCACCGCGCCGCACAGCTCATTCTGTGGAAGACAGAGCGACGGAGCGAGAGCCGGAGAGGCGTTCAGCTCCCGGGATGCTTTATGTAAATGATGCTTAAGCACCAAAGTGCACAGGTGAATTGTTGAGACAATTGCTGCTGAAATGGGAATCTGAAGCGGCGGCATCCTTCATCACGCAGCATGCAGATGTGCGCCGCCGCCGCCGGCTGATTCCAATCAAGTCTAAAGATAAACACAAACAATAAATTGCTGATGGAACAAAGAACAACGCACTCCGGAACTGAAGGACGTTCATCTCGATCGTCCTCGAAAACATCCTGCCCGAGCCGTTTCATTGGTGTTGCAGTTTTGGACGCGCAGGTTCAGGATAGATGGACGATCATACAGATGGATGATCATACAGATGGATGATCATACAGATGGATGATCATGTAGTTCTTAAATAGAGCAACTTCAGTGTTGTGCCTTTAACCACGTGCACGTTTCAAACATGCTTTTGTGACTCGCTCACTGTTGATTTTGTAGAACAGAAAATACACTTTTAAAGCAAGTGACTTTGTTTATGTGTTGTCCACACACACACACACACACACACACACGCACACACACACGCACACACACACACAGATGGGAGCCTTTCTATCATGTTTGCATTTCCAGCTCATTTCTAGGTAAGGGGATCAATATGGAATCAATCATCTGGACAGGTGAGATGTGGAGCAGAGCAACAATAAAAACTGCTTTGAATCTGTTTTTGATCTGCACATAAATCAGTCCAGATCAAAACAGACCAAGTTGAAATGAGTTCATTTAACACATTCATTTTCATCTTTTATCACCAGGAAGGACTAATTCATTTACCTTCACCTGTGACTGGGATGATTTTTAGGGCACTTAATTCAATAAACGAGTATACTTCAGAAACGAGTTGGCTCGTTTGTCGCAGTAACTTTAAATAATCCATGGCGCGTGTTGATGAAAACGCAGCATTTAAAAACGTTGACGAAATAAAAAACGATGTTTAATCTGTAAAAAAAAAAATAATAATAATAATCCGCTATAGCTAATTCAAGAGTGTCAAAGTAAAGCGTGATCTATTGTTTGGAATCGGTGACAGCTTTGGAGCGCATGCACGTGTCCAAAACTTTCTCTCAACTTTGTTTTCCTTCTGTTTCTCCAGAGGCGCGCGGGTCTCAGTCCAACACACACACACACACACACACACACATTCCTTCAAGCTGTGCGTGCATCAGCTCGTGCACACAGATGCGCGTCAACAAGGCTCAAATAAAAACTTGTATTTATGTGTACAGCCTGAAACTGTAGAAAAATGTCTCCTACTGGCTCGTGCGCCTTTACGCACGGCGGCGAGCTGCGCGCGTGGACATCCATGCCCACGCTCCCCCACGCTCCCCCACGCACGTACCTGGCGTTGGTGCAGTCGTTGTAGAGCGTCTCGAAGTCCCTCCTGCAGATGAGCTTGCAGCGGTTCACCCCGGGCTGGATGGCGCCGAGCCCCCGCAGGATGCGCACCTGCTCCACGTTGCACACCACCGGGGTGATCTCCAGGCGCTTCAGCTTGGTGTAGACGGTGTGCAGCCCCCCCACCAGGTGCTTGAGGAACAGGTCGAAGGCCTGGGGGAGGCAGATGAGCTCCTGGCCGTCCACGGTGAACGACGCCACCTTGGCGCCGCGCAGCTCCACCATCTTGCACTCGTTGTTCTGCGGGATGTTCTCCACGGGCGACGGGGTGGAGTACACCGGCTTCCCGGGGGGGAGCGCCGGGGCCGGGACGCCCGGACTGCCGCCGGAGGGGACCAGGAGCTCCGCGCGGAACAGGGTCTGTCCGGGACCCGGCGGCGGGGGGGCCAGCGACGGGGACGGGGATGAAGTTGTCGACGGCGGGGACGTGGTGGAGGGAGGCGGCGGGACGAGAGGGTTCTGTGGGATGAGAGCAGCCGGAGCGGCCATGGTCACTGCGCGAGGAGAGGGGGCGGCAAGTTCAAAGCACAAGCCCCAGCCTGCCAAATGAAAAGACCCGTCTGCTGACTTTAGCTCTTCACTTAAAGTTGGGAAGTTAAAAAAAAAAGAAGAAAAAAAGAGCTACCGATTAATTAAAAAAAAAGAAAGAAAATAAAGGCGTGTTGAGTTGACCGGTCTTCTTTAGGAGGGGAGGGGGGGGCGGCGGGACAATGATCAAAGATAGGAGGAGGAATGACAGGAGGAAAATGAAAAGTGCAGCTCTGCTCCGTGTGGATGAGTTGTTGTTGTCACACCGTGGCGCACAGGGGGCGGAGCCAGGGGACCGAGAACTGAGAACTACTTCTGACCGCCTTCAAGAACACTTGAAGGCCCAAAGTTCATGCTCAATAACTTTTTTAACACTTTTTATTTATTTATTTTTATTTACTCTTTCAGCTCAGCCCAGGCACACTTTGGTAATCGTTTTAAATAAGCATTTGGCATTTCAAAGTTTTTACAAAACTTGTATTGTCATATCTAAAAAAAAAAAAGCTATGGTCCTCTGGACATTAAAAACAAAAAAATTATAATATTTTTTTTAAAATTTAAAGTAGAAACGTTTCGTCTTTCATCCGAAAGACTTCCTCAGTCTGAGGTGCTGTATTCAGCAGGGGTGGGCGTATCGATTCTAGTATCGATACTATCGATACCAAGGTGGTACTTGGTATCGAATCGATACTAGCGCTGTGGAATCGATGCTTTGTTGTCGCGCTTTTTTTTGTTTTTGTTTATCACTTATCACTGTTTTTGTGATTTTGACAGTGTTATGTTTTTGTAACATTGCTGCTTTTTTGTTATTTTGCACTGGTGACTTTTATTTAAACAACTGTGTGTTGTAAAAGAGGTGATGGGCAAATATTTTGTTACTCACACTGTTCAATTTTGTGCGGCTCAACAGCGCCCCCAAGTATCGGAATCGGTATCGAAGTATGCGATTCTAGCACAGTATTTACTTGGTATCGGATCGATTCCAAAATTCTCAGTATCGCCCACCCCTAGTAAGCAACTTATGTGGACCAACCAGTTTGCTGTAGCCAAGATGGTTTCTGGGGGCGTGTCCCTCGTCGACTCCTCCCAGGCAGGCAGACATGTCCAAAGTGGTTCAAGACAAGAAAGTTAATTCTCAATAGTCCAGGTATCAAATCCGCTCATTCTCAATCAGTTCATCTGGACAGTTTCTTTTTAGCAGAAACGTTTCACCCTCACTCCAGAGGGCTTCCTCAGTCAGAGTAGTCCAAAGCACACTGAAGTTAACCCACCAAGTAAGCAACTTATGTGGACCAACCAGTTTGCTGTAGCCAAGATGGTTTCTGGGGGCGTGTCCCTCGTCGACTCCTCCCAGGCAGGCAGACATGTCCAAAGTGGTTCAAGACAAGAAAGTTAATTCTCAATAGTCCAGGTATCAAATCCGCTCATTCTCAATCAGTTCATCTGGACAGTTTCTTTTTAGTAGAAACGTTTCACCCTCACTCCAGAGGGCTTCGTCAGTCAGAGTAGTCCAAAGCAAACTGAAGCTACCCAGTGTTGCCAGGTGAGAAATGTAGGATTATCGTACCAGAGCCCTAAAATTATCGTATTTTGAGGGAAATTATCGTACACCCGTCATAAACAAAATAAAAAGTATGCTCTATAGTCACTCTGTTGTTGAATAGCGTCTAACAGGCACCCCCAGCTTTGTGGCGTCAGTACTGGTGGGAACCATAGACAATTCATTCATTCATTCAACCTTTATTTATACAGGCTAGCCTCAATAATACGTATTAATATTATCCATATTATCCAAAAAGCACCTGGAGACAGTGATTCACGCATTCATTACATCTAGGCTTGATTACTGCAATTCACTTCTGTTTGGCGTCAGTCAAGCCACCATTGCACGATTACAACTGGTTCAGAACGCAGCTGCCCGATTTTTAACCAGCACACGCAAAAGAGAGCACATTACACCAGTCTTGGCCTCCCTTCACTGGCTACCGGTTCATCTTCGAATCCAATTCAAAATTCTCATGTATGTCTACAAATCGCTGAACAGTCTCGCCCCCGCCTATCTCTCGGATCTGATACACCCATATGTCCCTCCACGTGCTTTGAGGTCAGAGGATCAGGTACTCTTAATAGTTCCAGAAACTCGCCTTAAGCGCAGAGGTGACAGGGCGTTCTCTGTAGCAGGCCCAAGACTCTGGAACGAGTTACCGCTGCTCATCAAACAGGCCCCCTCCCTCTCGGTTTTCAAATCCCGGTTAAAAACTCACTACTACTCCATTGCTTTCAATGCCAGCTGATTTGTATTGGATCGTTTTGATTTATGATCTGCAATGTTTTTATGTTTTTCGTGTTGTACTTCATTGTCTGTGTTGCCTGTTGCGTGTTTGTTTGTCCAGCACTTTGGTGTGGACTTGTTCCTGTTTAAAGTGCTTTATAAATAAAATGGTATGGTATGGTATGGTATTAATGTTTGGTGGCAACTAATAAGCCCCTCCCCCCTCTTCTTCCACCACCGAGCTGAAGTGTGGACAGGAGATAAAAAATAAAAATAAACTAATTCTGTAAAATTAATTTAATAACTCAACTAAATTCTGTCTATTAAGTTTGTATTTTCAAGAAAATAATAACTTGATCTTTAACTTAACTGATGTAACGGCTCATAGCACTGATATCAATACTAAAAACATCCCTAATTGTAAATTTTAATATTCATTTTATTTATTTATTTTTGGAAATGCTTTCTTTCTGTTTCATACCCTGGACATTCCACAAAGACATGTTGAACCGTTTCAGGGAAATTGCTGGTGCACATGTCACAGTCCTGTTGCATATTTTAAGAGATTTATTAAGGTCTAATGCGAGTAAGTTCCTGTTTCTTCCTGCTTTCCTTGTATATCCTACCTTTTTTGTTGTGTAAATGTCTTCCTGTATCAGTAATGTCCCTGTTTTCCTGTCATATTTTCTTAATATATTTCTTTATTATAATTTAACGTTCAACTTTATATAAACGTTCTATCATTTTCATCACTTCTTCCGGACCGTTGTCACACGGATCTGCTTTTTCTAACGCATGGGGCGGGTGCAGCGGACTATTCAGCCAATCATGGTCGTTGTTCTGCATATACGTCACTCTTATGTCACATTTAGAAAAGCACGATTGGCTGGAATTTCAAGACGCCTTCAGGGTTCACAAAAAAACTCAGACAGACAGTTGCGACAGGCTGATGACAACCGATCACAACTACACGTTCACAGAATGGTCAAATTATCGTATTTTTGGCCTTTTTCGGGATTATTGATCGTACATCGTACAGAGGGCAAAATTATCGTACAAATACGATAATTATCGTACACCTGCCAACACTGTCAGGGCCTCTCTTCTAACTAAGGGGGGAAGTGCAAGCAGAGTCTTACTTCCTGGTGGAAACATTGGAATGCAGTCTGGTGTGGTGGGGGTGTCTGAGTTGTGTGCACGCATATTCATAACAAAAGGCAGTTAATGACCCACTAATGGTTGAAGAGAAGGAGGGGGTTTGTCCTCAGGATCTTGAAAATTCAGTCATTCTAGTGTTAATAAAATTAAATCATATCCCACTATTAAAGAAAATTGAAGACGATCTTACTAGATGGAGATCTCTACCCATATCACTTATGGGAAGAGTTGCCTCAGTAAAAATGATGGTGCTGCCGAGAATAAATTATTTATTCTCAATGATTCCAAATAAACCTTCAACTGAATGGTTTAAGTCTCTGGACTCTTCTATATCTAAATTCCTTTGGAAAAATAAAACTCCACGTATTAGTTTAACAAGACCCAGAGATACTTAAACTCCTCCACTTGGGGCAGGACCCCCTTCCCGAGTGGAGAAGGCATGCTACCCTTTTCCGGCTCAAGACCATGGCCTCGGATTTGGAGGAACTGATCCTCATCCCGGCCGCATCACATTCAGCTGCAAACCGCTCCAGCGAAAGCTGTAGATCACGATCTGATGAAGCCAATAGGACCACATCATCTGCAAAAAACAGAGAAGCGATTCTAAGGCCACCAAAACGGATCCTCTCAACACCTTGGCTGCGCCTAGAAATTCTGTCCATAAAAGTTATGAACAGAATCGGTGACAAAGGGCAACTTGGCAGAGTCCAACTCTCACCGGAAACGAGCCTGACTTACTGCCAGCGATGCGGACCATGCTCTGACACCGGTTGTACAGGGACCTAACAGCCCATATCATACGAGTCCCTCTCGGATGACTGAGTCATCCGGGAGGGACTCGGAGTAGAGCCGCTGCTTCTCCACATCGAGAGGAGCCAGTTGAGGTGGCTCGGGCATCTGGTTAGGTTGCCTCCTGGACGCCTCCCTGGTGAGGTGTTCCGGGCATGTCCCACCGGGAGGAGACCCAGAGGAAGACCCAGGACACGCTGGAGGGACTATGTTTCTCGGCTGGCCTGGGAACGCCTTGGGATTCCCCCAGAGGAGCTGTTCCAAGTGGCTGGGGAGAGGGAAGTCTGGGCCTCCCTACTTAGGCTGCTACCCCCGCGACCCGACCCCGGATAAGCGGAAGAAAATGGATGGATGGATGGATGGTATTAGTTTAAAAACATTACAGAAATCTAAAGATACCGGAGGATTAGAACTTCCAAACTTTTATTACTACTATTTAGCCAACAGGTTACAATATATATCAAAGTGGTTAAAACCGAATGCACTAGATGAAACTTGGATAGATATAGAACAAACTTTATGTAATAATATTAGGATTTCAGATCTACCATTTATCAGTACAGATTTAAAAAGACATGTCTGCTTTAAGAGCATCAATATTAGCTCATCTCTGACAGCATGGTGGGAGTATCTGAAAATGACAAAGTCTTCACTACTCCCATGTAGACATACACCTCTCTGGAACAATCCTGACATTCAACAAGAAAATAATATGTTAAATTTCCCAGGTTGGAGAATGAAAGGTATTGAATGTCTGGAACACATATTTGAGGGTATAGACTTTATTCCATTTAATAAATTAATAATACAATATGACATTGATAATAAATATTTCCTACAATACCAACAAATTAAGTCAATTGTAAAAAAGAAATTTAAGCTTAATAAAACATTGTTGGAAACACCAACATGTGTGTTAGAGTTTATTAATTTTCAACCACCCAAATTATTATCTAAAATATACAAAAAATTGTCTAGAATCGATGACTCGATAGCACTACCTGTTGAAAAATGGGAGTCAGATTTATCAATCAACTTTGAACAAAAAATTTGGTCTCAAGTATGTTCAAATACTTTTAAATTGACTAGAATCTCCAATTTACAATTAATACAATATAAGGTTCTCTATAGAGTACATTATACAGGTCAGCGAATGTTTAAGATGGGCTTTACACCATCTAACAACTGCTCACAGTGCATAAGTAATATACCTGATGATTATATTCACGCACTCTGGTTCTGTCCACCCGTTCAGAGGTTCTGGGTACAGGTATGTGAAGACTTGTCTAAATGTTTGAAATTTAATATCCCACTCTCTCCATCTGTTTGCTTATTGGGTATCTTTGAAGATGTTATACTAGAAAAAAATACATCCTATATGCTTTTCACTGCCTTATGCATCGCAAAGAAAACCATACTCGTAAATTGGAAAAATAAAAATAATCTTAGCATTAATCAGTATAAAAATCTTCTGTTAGATCATATTAGTCTTGAAACAGCATCTGCCGACACATTGGATCAATCTATTTGGCATTCTTTGATCGGCTCCGTTACGTAGTGAGGGTGGGGGGTCTGGGATCTGGCCTTGTGGGGCATTGGGGCTGGTGGGGGGGGGTTGGGGTTTGGGGCGCCGGGGGTTGGGGCTGCTTGGGCGGGGAGGACCCTGTCTTCGACCTGGGGAGGACCGGGGGGGTTCTGGGGGATATCTGCTAGGGGCGGCATGCGGGCCCTCGGGTGGTCGGTGGCGGCGGTCATGGGTCGCCGGTCGGTGACCCGGCTGTGCTGGGGTGGTTTCGGGGCGGGTGCCGGGGGCTTGGGACTCTGGGGGCGTGTCGTCCCCGGGCTTGGGCCTGGTGGGGGTCGGGGGTCTTGGGCTCTGGCGGGCGGGTCGCCGGGCTATGGGCTGGCTGGCGCTCTGGTGCCCGGCTCTGGCCGGGGGCTCTCGGCTCGCTGGTGGGTTGGGGTTCATGTGCTGGGGGGTGGGTGTCTGGGGGCGTGACTGGTGGCCAATGGGAGGGGGCGGGCAAACCCAGCCTGGGTGTCTAATGTGTTATGTGTTCTGAAAGTTGTTAATATGAAGGGTGGGTGTAGTATTTCTTCTGGGGTGGGGACTAAGTGGATGTCCTTGATGATGGTCTTGGACTATGCTTGGCCGGTGTGCGGGCCCTGGTTGGGACCTGTTCTCAGTGCTTCCTGGCTCTGTCTGCGGTTGGGCGGGCGCTCTTGGCCGTGTCGTCCATGTGGGATTTTGTGTCTTCTTGGACGGCGGGCTGACTGCGGTTCGAAGGGGTCGTGGCGGCCCTGGTGGGTGTGGGCTGTTGGTTCTGCTTTGGCGGCCCTCGGGGCCGTGTCCTCTCTGGTCTTGGCTCAATGGCCTGGCGGTCGGAGAGGTGTTTCTTTTACCTCGCTCCTTGGGTGGACCTTGGCGAACTGGGGGGGGGGGGTACGCAGGGTCAGCGGGGGAGCTGACTCGCTGTGGGAGCATTGTTCCTGCAGATATTTTCTCCCCATCCCTCACCACGCACCTCCGCCCTCTTCATCTTAAATTAATACATGTAGGGAATTTGAGTCTCGGGTGTGCTGCAATGGTTTTACATCTCTGTTGTTCAGAACACCTGGGACTCAATTTTATATACACTTTAGACATTCATTCATAAACATCCTCATAAAAGTCACATATAGGGAATGGAATGAGCACTATGGTTATGGGTGGCGGGATGACATCACTCTCGCCCCCATGCCTATGCTCACTCAACATTATGCATTTAGACAATAAGGGCCTGGGTTAGAGTTGGAGTGGAGGGGAAACTGGTACAATGCCAGCCTTTGCTCCTTCTCTTTCCCTTTTTAATGTACACTTTAGAACAACACTCACCAACAGTACATTTGGGGACGGGGGTGTGTGTGTCGGGGTCTTGATTTGTTAATTTCAATTTTATTTATTTATGTATTTATTTATATATATATATATATTATTTATTTATTTTTCTCTTACCCCCCTGGTTGCCTGGCGGACATTCTGGAGGTGGGCTGTCAGGGGCAAGGGCGTAACTTTAGGTCTAACATTGGGGGGGTTATGCTATCTACCTATTTATTTATCCAATAAATAACTTTTTTTTATGATTCAGGATATTTTAGGGTTAAAATATATTGTAATGCTTTTACTGTTTTCTCTGTATTTATTCTGCTCCTTTTTTGTTCCACATAGGTTCAACAAGTAAGAAAAAAACTCACTGTTTTTCTGCATTTTTTTCAGCCATAACACATATTTTACATTTTTAAGATTTATTATATAACATACCTCAATTTCACAATTTTCAAAGAGTGTGTATTTACCTGGTTCACTACAGTTTAACTAGGAAAAATTACAACAAATGATTCAAATACAGCCATAATATGACAAGAGCAGAGTAAAACCCTGCATCATACCTGTCAAGTTTTGGATTTAAAAATAAAGGAAATTTTCTGCCGGGTACGCCGAGCCATCCCACTAGCCCAGGGATCTGCAACCTTTATGATCAAAAGAGCCATTTCTGCCCCTTTGTTCACTAAATTAAACGTTTCCGGAGCCACAATACCTGCTACAACTGGGATTCTCAACTGGTGGCCCACAGACCACTTTAAGTTTGTTAAAGGACAATTTTCTGACCTGTAGTTTTCTGGCCATTGTAAAGCTGAAAATATCTAATGATTTGTTGATATTTTTACATTTTAAGACTAAAAAAGACCAGATTATCATAAAGAAGGAAAAATAATGTGATCTTTCCCAATTAAAAAATAAAATAATGAACTATGCAGGTCTAGGTAAATTATTTTAATTGTGGAAAAATTAAATATCCTACTTCAAATAAATAAAGTTAACTTATGTTTTACTCCTTCTATTAGTTCTAGTATTCACACATTTGCAAAGGAAATGACAGGAAAAACTGCTAAAACTAGCCCTTTTTGTTGTTATAAGAACAAATAAAATTCAGTTTAAAGTTAGTTTTGATCAAAGCTTGGAAGAGCCACTGCTGAGGGACCAAAGAGCCGCATGTGGCTCCAGAGCCGCAGGTTGCAGACCCCTGCACTAGCCCAACCAAAGTCCAGGACCCCTTACATTTTAAGACAGGTTTACAAGAAATCTAAAATAACTACCTATCAGCCTCTTTCAAACCAGTTATGTGATCACAATCTGATAGGCCTACCTTTGTGCTTGATGGATTTTTCATGCTGACGGACATCGTTCCTTCCCCCATGAGAGACACTAAAGTCGCAGTTACAAATCTTAAAAAACGCGTAATTGTGTCCCACCCTACTCTTCTTAAGGAAAGTAAATTCGCTGTCCCATTTTTCAAGATATTTACACGAAGTCTTAACTTTTTTGGCAGGGACGCCTTCTCTCTCGTTACATTCATCTCTGTGTTTTTCCGGGTTTGTGTTCCCGCTGCCAGCAGTAACATCGCGAGAACTGCCACCGAGGCTACTGCAGGTGGCAGTTCTCGCGAGGCTAGTGACAGAGGCACTGGAATGTGTCCCCCGCTGCTGCTGGAGGGGGGAGGAGGAAGGGGAGGCGAACGGCAGCTTTGAAGGCAGAGAGAGAGCAGTCGCGCTCGCTCCTCCTCCGCGCGCACCTCCAGTTAATCCGGGAGCTTGAAATGAATGATGCCATTTTTTTTGGGGGGGTTATATTGACTGGATCCAATTATTGAGGGGGTTAAATCCCCCCCCCCATCCCCCATGTAAATTACACCTATGGTCAGGGGTTGTGCTGGGGTGTGGGGGGGTTCGGGGCCTGCGGGTTCGCCGTGGGCGGGGCTGGCAGTGTGCTCCCCCTGGGGCTGCTTGGACTCGGGTGTCCTGTCCTGTCGGCAGGGCGCGGGGTGGGCCGGATCTTGGATGTCTGCTACTCTCCACCCCAGAATGAATGGGCCTACCTCCTGGGTTTGGATGTGGGCTGCCCCATGTAGGGAGCAGGTACATGTCTTGGACCTAGGGGGTATAGAGTGTGCATCGGGATTATGAATGGAACGTGTCGTTATTGTTTGTCTTTCTGTGACTGAGGGTGAGGATGAGGGTGGGTCTGAATGAGTGTGTCTGTGTATGAATGTTTAATGCCCCTTTTCCACCGGTCGGCACGGGTCGGATATTACGTCATATGTGCGTCGCAGAGACCCCTTTTATGCCTTCCCCACCGGATATTCCGTGCTGCCCCGCGCCAGATTTTTGGTGTGGTTTTAGAGGGGTGCCAACGCGTGCTCACCCGCTCCGGAAGGAGGAAGGAGGAGACTCGAGCTGTTTTCAGGGAAGCGAGGGAAGCGATCACGGCAAGACTTTACATGATAAACACGGTAAAAACAATTATTTGTTTTTAAAATTATAGCAAAGATGGGTCTTCAGCTGAACATGTCCTTAATAAAATCACGTACTGCTCAAAACTGCAGGAATTTAAAAAGTAGGATCGCCACGAGCAACGCGCGCGGGCGGCTTTATGTCTTTAAAATGTAGCTCAATGAACAAATGTAAAAATATATTTCATAGCTGACTTTATACCACGAGGGTTCCTGATTAACCGTCCTTTAATAATGTCACGTAGTGATCAAATATGCTGCATTTAAAGTAGGTTCGCTTTGACTTCTTCCAAACCTGTGCTTGCACAACGAAAATAAATTATAAAAATTCGAATATTAATTCAAATAACTCCAACAGGTTACAGTAAGTACATGAACATGTTGTGATCACAGTATATTAGTTTGAAAAATATCTGCCGTGTGGTTTTTGATATAATTGATGATATGTGATACAAAGTACAAGGGAGAAAAATAATGGAGCTAGCTTGACACATTTATGTCTATAAAACATTGAATATTAATTCAAATAACTCCAACAGGTTACAGTCAGTACATGAACATGTTGTGATCACACTATATTAGTTTGAAAAATATCTGCCATGTGGTTTTTGATATAATTGATGATATGTGATACAAAGTACAAGGGAGAAAAATAATGGAGCTAGCTTGACACATTTATGTCTATAAAACATTGAATATTAATTCAAATAACTCCAACAGGTTACAGTCAGTACATGAACATGTTGTGATCACACTATATTAGTTTGAAAAATATCTGCCGTGTGGTTTTTTATATAATTGATGATATGTGATACAAAGTACAAGGGAGAAAAATAATGGAGCAAGCTTGACACATTTATGTCTATAAAACATTGAATATTAATTCAAATAACTCCAACTGGTTACAATCAGTACATGAACATGTTGTGATTACACTGTGTTGTTTAAAAAAACAAAAAAAAAAAACAAGTTTCTGGACTAAATTAATCACATTTTTCTTTTACAGTCAACAGAAGAAAATCACCAGAATTCAACAACCTCTGTGTCGTCTTCTGGAGGAAGCCGTGAGACACCAGATGGAAATTCGTTACTTCTGTTTGTCACTTCAAACTTTTCCTATTAAACGTTATATTTTCTTAAGTGGTGTTCTGGAACATTCAATTTCCTAAACTTATTTTACAATGTGAAGTGTGTATAGTGTTTAAATCCATACTGGAAGTTAAGAGAACTTTCCATTTGCATTTGACCTTTAAAGAATCATAAGATAAAGATTATTAGAATCTGCTCAACTGTTATTACGTTATAAATTATTTGGTTCTAGGATGAAGTCATACAAAAAAAGTCAAAAATTAAAAGTGGCCAAAGTCCTTTGGACAGTTTAAAGTTAAAGTTCACAGACCATCCATCTACCCATCCATCATCCATCCATCATCTGCGCCCAGCAGCAACTTTACCAGGGAGACACAGGTATCAACATCCACCCCTTCAGCTCCTCAAGGTGTTCACAGAGTGACCATCCATCCATCCATCATCTGCGCCCAGCAGCATGCTTTTCCAGGGAAACACTGGCAGTTTCAAAGATCACAGTGTGATGTTTTAAATCAACTTTATTTATAAAGCACATTTTAAAAACCACAGGGTCAACCAAAGTGCTGTACAATAACATAAAAGACAAGTTAATTAAAAACTATAAAAAGCATACAAAAATAAATACATATACCAGTCTTACTGCAGGTGTGTTAACATGCCATAAAAGATAAGATCACGTGTTAAAAGCCAAGGAATAAATGTGTGTTTTTAAATAAGATTTAAAAAGTTTTGAGGACTGTCAGCAGCAACTGCTCAGCTGATCTGAGATCGGGGAGGGCAGGAAGGTTGAAGCAGCTCAGACAAATATGGTTTTGCAACTTTATCAAGCACCTTGTGCATAACTAAATAATAAAATATGTTTTATACATCTTTATTGTAAAAATACTAAATTGGAAAATACATGGGTTTAAAGAAGGCAACAAGGTAGGATTATGAATTGGGTTTAAAGATTACAGCTCATGAGGTACTCATTATAGCATGACATCTCTTTCACAACATTCTGTCAAAGCCTTTATTGTGTTCTTCTTCTAGTGGTGGCTACTAGTAAATAGCTTGAGGGAACACTACTGCCACCATGTGGTAAGACAAGTAGGATTCTGGACCCCGCCCACAGAAGGGGTACAAAAAAGCTGTGGAAACAGAATATAGATGTGACCCGACCCGAACTGAGCCGATCTGAGCCGATCTGATCCGACCCGTGCCGACCGGTGGAAAAGGGGCATAAGTGTCAGGCTGGGACTTGAACTGCCCCCTCTCTGATACTTCTGAGGCTACTTAGTGTTGCGCTCCTGCAACGTGGCCCCCTGGTGGGTGTTCCTTTGCCTGCGGGCGTGCTTGGGGCCCTCACTATCTGGGCGCTTGGGCGTTTGTCGGCTCGGCCTGGTGGCTGCCTGGTGGGGCTCGTGTCCTCTGGTCCGGTCGGGTCTGGGCCTGAGGGGTGGGCGTCCCCGGTGCCCGGGCCTCGGTGACCGGCCCTGGGGCTACGTCGGTGCAGCGGGCTCCGGCGGGGGCCTGTGAATTTGTCGCGGTTGACCCCGGGGGGTCATTGTGTGTGGTCGCTGGTGGGGTTCGTCCGGTTCTTCCCCTTGGTCGGATCTGGGGAGTGGACGAGTGGCTCGTCCTGT
Source organism: Garcialebias charrua (assembly GCA_038048925.1). Taxonomy (NCBI): domain Eukaryota; kingdom Metazoa; phylum Chordata; class Actinopteri; order Cyprinodontiformes; family Rivulidae; genus Garcialebias; species Garcialebias charrua. The sequence goes on along the minus strand of JBBPBX010007777.1, from coordinate 41,333 downwards.
TCGGGTGGTCCTGGGGACTCTGGGCTCGGGGTCCTTCCTGGGGTCTTGGGCTTTGATCGCCCCTTCGTCTGTCTCGGACTTTGGGGGGACGGATCTCTGATGCTTCACAGTCGCTACTAAATGTTCTATTGGAGGAACCTTATTCACTTATGCATGCTCACAACCACACACAAATGGATGCAGGGATGTATATGTAGATATATGCAGATATGTAGATGGGTATATGAATGAATATAAATGTATATGTATGTATACTGTATATATATTTGTAGGTATGGGTATGTGTATTTATAGAAATCTACTGCAAGGTCAGGAATATTATCAGTCTTTATGCATGTATGTTTCGTTGCTGTGTTCTGTAAAGTGCTTTGCAAGATTGTGGACGGAGGTTGGGTGTGTTTGCCTTGTACTCTTTTTGTGGATAATTGTTGTTTTGTTGTCTTACTTTCTCTTTTCTTTCTTTCTCTCTATTTAAAAAAAATACATATTGGAGTGAGAGGATGGCTATAAGGTGAGAAGGGAGGCCATCTATAAATGGGAAAAAAAAAGAGAGATGTGAGCCAGCTGAATGAAGCCATGTCAGCCTGTCTGTCTGTAGTTGCTTTTGTTCTTTATTAGGCCCGAGCAGCTAAGCTTTTGCCCGAGCAGCTAAGCGTTGCGAAGGCCTATTGTAATCGCTCGATTTCTTCTAAATTATTATTTTTCCGTTACTTCGCGCGGCTGTTTGGGTCCTTTAACATATTCAAAAACTCACCAAACTTCACCCAAAATTGTCCCCCAACTAAAATTTTCAGATTCTGGTGGAATTGCAAGTGGACGTGGCCAAACTGCTCTATAGCGCCCCCTAACGTGAGTTGGGGGAAACCGTAGGTCCTACAGACCTGAAGCTCAGTACATAGGTAGATCCTCCCGATTCATGAAAAAAAGTCTCTTGGAGGTACCCACTAAAATGCACAGGGAGGTGGCCATTTTGGGTCAAAGGTCAAATTTTGGTCATTTTCCAGTTTTACTCATGTCGAACTTTGACGAACTCCTTCTCAGGCGTTCGACCTATCGGCTTCATTCTTGGTCAGAATGCAGTTAAGGCATGGGCCTTTAAAAGTTATCAATAAAATTGACTTTTCGTATATGTTCAGGGGTGTGGCGGAGCGGTGAACTTGGCGTACTCGCCGAAACAAACAAAATGCTATAACTTTTTCATTAAAAGATCAATTGGCACCAAGCTTGGCATGAGGGATCCTGGTTAGATGCCTGACGATCCTATGTTGTCATAGCCTGACTTCACCTAAGCCCCGCCCCCTCAGAACAGGAAGTGACTTTTTTTGCTTGGAAAGCTCCAACTTTGGCTCTCTTGACCTAATCCAGATGACCTTGTGTCACATGATTGATAACAAGTTGGTCTCACTTGTTTTAAAGCGCCAATGGTTTTCAGCAGAGGGCGTGGCCGTGGTAGTGCGGCGAAGTCATAGGTCACGCCGTCGCCATACGTTTTGCTCTAGATTCCACATGTTTCAGCCCAGCTGCACCAAACTCACTGACATAGATCCTTGTTCACCCCCTGCAGGGTTCCACTGCAATACTTGGTGGGCGTGGCCTAATTCCTCAACAGCGCCCTCTAGAATATTAAAAAAAACAGCCCCCAGCCATGCTTTATCCCAGAATTATGAAACTTGGTACACGTGTGTATCTTGTCAGGACCTACAAAAAAGTCTCTTGGAGCAATGGTCCGAAGCCAAAAGGAAGTCAGCCATTTTAGGTCAAAGTCACAATTTTGTCTGTTTCAGTGACGACATATCTGAGCGAACTCGTCCTAGAGCTTTCGAGATCCAGGCGTCAAACTCGGTCAGCACAATCTTGAGGCATTGAATGTCAAAAGTTGTTAAAATAATTTTTCTACGTCAAAGCATGTGGGCGTGGCCAAGCTTCAAATCTGGCCATTCTCCATGAAACATCAAGCTGGAATAACTTCCCAATATAAGCTCCCAGCTGCACCAAACTCACTAAGATCCATACTTGTCCATCCCTCGACAGGACTGCAATCCAATATGTAGTGGGCATGGCCCGATTCTTCCACAGCGCCCCCTAGAATATATTTTAAAAATCAGTCCCCAGCCATGCTTTATCCCAGAATTATGAAACGTGGTACACATGTGTACATTGTCCGGACCTACAAAAACGTCTCTTGGAGCACTGGTCCAAAACCAACAGGAAGTTGGCCATTTTGGGTCAAACTGTTGTTTTGGTCACAAATTTTAACACCTTTCTGGCAGTTTAAAGCCACTCCATCTCTCACTCCCTTGACCTAGTCAAGATGATCCTGTGCTAGAAGACAAATATTACATTGATCCAATGCGTTTTAAAACACTAGGAGTTTTCGTTGGAGGATGGGGACGTGGACGTGGCAGCGTGGCGAATACAAGACCAGCAGGCGATGCTGGAGCTCTGGAGTTTGCATGTGATTTTGAATATTTGGCAAATGCGCACCATGATAGCGACTGGGCGGACTAACTAGAGTTCCCACGCTCGCCACAATAAGGCCGGAGCGGCGCTAAGCTGCGAGGGCCTCAACGTCGCTTGCCGCTTTAATTTTCTTATTGTACCTAGTTACCATGCTGCTGATGACTAGCTGTGACTGCAGCTGGCGTTTCTGTGTCCCTGAGTGCTACAAGCACTTTAACGTACTTTTATCTGTGAAGTTTATCTGAACTAATTACTATTCATTAACAGTGGTGGGCCTCCGACCGCTAGGTAGTGCTAATGCGCTAATCCGCTTATAACGTAGCTAAATAATCTGTTAGCTTTACAGCGGATTGACTAAGTTTTATAATTCATAAGCAGATTTGTGCTATTTTTATTTAAAATGCAGCACCGCTAATAACTAATTATCTATCAGTAAAAACGAAATAACGTATTTACGAGCTCGGACGACAGCTAACAGACTATATCCTGTCAGCGCCGGATGTGGTCCGTGACAAAAAAGCGTCCCCCTCAGTCTCTTGGTGTGTGCTCTCTCTATACATAGTTCCCAGACACGCCCCCAACCGGTTTCCGCACCACATCTAAAGGCAGAGAAGGCAAAGATGGCGAACAGCCAGAGCAAATTATACGGACAAAAACACGAGCTACCACAGCTTCACCAAGGAACAAGAGCAAACTGGCAGTGGTCGAGTTAAATGAGTTTGAGAAAGAAATCATGGCAGACGAATCAGACAACTTGTCACAAAGTAGTTACTCCGATATCATTAATTATTTAATTACTACAAAGAGCGCACACCGGCTTCACAGCACACCGGCTTCACAGCGCAGAGATTCACAGCTTTAAATCCAAAAAAGATGTGTAAACTGTCTCAATCAGATCTAACCAGCTAAAAAAAGGTTTAACTAAAATAACACACAGCCAGCACAAACAGTCCAGGTTGAACACGGACCAGAACCAGCACTTGAGTGTTACCGTGTTGGAAGTTAGCATGTTGTTAGCACTGGAGCAGAGGGTCCCTCCAGCTCAGGTCGCACGGCGTGGATCCGTCGCGGCCGCAGGGGCACGATGGGACCGACGCGTCGCCCGCACGACTTGGCTCCCGTCCTCCTTCTCCCACTGGGACGGTCTCCCCCGCCGGTCCACCGTGAGGAGGCCATTGTCCGTTAGCGAGATGCTAAGCTAGCCACAGCATGCAAGACGGTGTCGCTAAATAATAATAAAAAAAACCAGCTCTAACACACAGACAGTTGTACTCTAACATTGTTCTGACATAGTTTCACAAAATGATTTATGTAGAATATTTTGTTTACCGGCCAAAAGGACGACGTCTTCCAGAGCAGATCCGAGCCAGACTCAGAGAGGAGGGGCTGCAGTCCAGCTTCTCGGATGAGATAAATCCTTCACGTTTCCTTTTTTTTTGATTAAGTGAAACCTGCGCGTTGCCCAAACGTCTACCCGACTGGAACACCCACTGACACAACACGAAGTAACCATTGCAATTAATTAGAAATTAACAAAAAAAAACAACGTGAAAAATGGACATCCATAGAACGCGCTCCAACTGCTGCTTTGCCTACCTGTGGGAGGGTCAAACAGGACAAACCACAGATGTGACGTCACATGGGAACTATGTATAGCAGTTAGCAACCAGTGTGTTACTCTGCAGCCTTATTGCTTGTTTTCGAAGAGTCAGACGAAGACTTTTTAACATGGAGGGGGAACTTGTGGATGTTTCTCAGCGGCCTACGCGACGCGTCTGGATTTTTAAAAAAAAGTTCGCCACATTAGCACTCTTCAAAATGGCGTCCGCGACGGCCAAAGAAGCCAGGATTTTACAACAAAACACGGTAAAACAATTATTTCTTTGCTGAGAAAAAATATATTTCATAGCTGACGTTATAGCACAAGTTTTTCTGAGCTTGAGAGTTTCACGAAATGGTCAAATCTGCTGGATTTAAAAAAAGTAGTTCACCATTAGGACTCTTCAAAATGGCGTCCGCGACGGCCACAGAAATTAAGAACATAAAATAGACAGGGCAGCAAACTTACATACTCAGGGAATCACAAGGAACTCAGGAGACAGAGGCAACAGGAGACAATGCCAGGACAATGATAAACACAGAGATACAGACTTATTTTTGATTTGATTTGATGTTCATTCATTCATTTTAAAAGAACAATACAAAACAGTTTCATCAGATACAAGGATGAATAGACTTTTAGCTGAATGGATGGATGAATAGACAGTTAGCTGGATGGCTGGATGGATGATCTTTAACAAGTTCTAAAATCATTAAAATTTAACCTCAGCTTGTGCCTCTGACCCAACAGAACCTCCTTCAGCAGCAGAACCCTCTGTGGTTCTCTGCAGGACTTCATCAGTCTCTCTCCTGGTTCTGGAGGAGTTCTGACCCACTCTTCTTTCCATTGTTGCTTCAGTTCTTTGAGGTTTCTGCTCAGCTCTCTGAAGGTCCCACCTTCAGGTTCAGGTTCTGGACTCTGACTGGGCCGTTGATTTGATTTGATGTTTATTCATTCATTTTAAAAGAACAATACAAAACAGTTTCATCAGATACAAGAATACAAGTAGGATAAAATGAAAGGAGCAGAAAGAAGATGAAATCTTATTATATCTGCCCCTTATTTCACAGTTTGTTCAACCAATGATAACCTTCAAACTACATCACAAAATGAATAAATCTACTAATTTATCTAACTGTAATACACAAACTACATCACAAAATGAATAACTCTACTTAATTTTTCTAACTGTAATACACAAACTACATCACAAAATGAATAACTCTACTTAATTTTTCTAACTGTAATACACAAACTACATCACAAAATGAATAACTCTACTTAATTTTTCTAACTGTAATACACAAACACACTAAGCTACATCATAAGTACAACATAAGTGTAATACACAAACACACTAAGCTACATCATATATAGTTTTTGAGCAAGTCCTTTTTGACCTTTTTCTTAAATGTATACATTGATTTTGCATTTTTAACATCACTCTCCAGAACATTCCACAATCCAACTCCCTGAATTGAGGTAGACCGTCCCTTTAAGCTGGTTCTGAATTGTGGTTTGATGAATATCTGTCCCTTTAAGATTGTAATAACTTTGTCTAAATTTCTTTGGATATTTAAAGGTAATGTGTTATTATGAGCCCTATACATAACTGATAAAATACTATATTCTACCAATTCCTGGAATTTCAATAAATTTAGCTGAAGAAACATTGGCCCTCATGCACGAAAATGTTCGTATTCTTACCCTAAATTTCTCCTACTTTTGTTCGTACGGAGTGTTCGTACGAACATGCCACGTCAGATCCAACAAAGACTTCTATCCACAGGAAACGTGTGTATATGAGCTGTGTAAATAATGATGAATCCCACCTGTTCTATTCACCTGCTCGTGCACGCGGGAGGTCATTTACATAATTTCCACCCCTCAAAACACCATATAAGGCCACGCTTCCTGCCTTCTGACAGCAGGAAGTGTCCATTCATTCAAACACATGAAGTAAAATGAGGAACTCCACGCGTTCGGAGATCTGCTCTCAGTCGCGCTGTGGCTACCCCCCCCCCCCCCTGCAGGTGTCGGATGGTCAAATATCTTTAATGTTAGTGTAAAGTTTGTAAACAACTGTGTAGTTTCACTTATTCAGAAGAGCTGTGGCGCACCGCTACCCCCCCACCCCCCGCAAGTGTCGGATGTGTTTTTGAACAGAGGCATTTTAAAATGTCTCGAAACTACAGTTAACCTCATATTAATATTGTAGTGCATATGTTGTGTCTCCCGTGGGTCGTACAGTATCAGAAATCAAGAATAAATGGTTTGATCTGTAAATGGCTTCAAACAAACGTCTCGCCACAGCACGACAGGTGGACAGTCTGCGAGATGGAGCAGACTTTTACTGCAAGACGCGCGATGATCCACACTCAGAACACAGATGACAGTGCGCCCGCAGTCAACAGGCAGCTTAAATAAAAAATGACATGAAACGAATGAATAAGCTGGTTTCGCTTTTTCTCTGCGGTGCTGTGTGTGTGTGTGCGTGTGTGTGTGTCTGCTCGACAGTCGCGCGGCGTGGGGGGGGGCATGCCGACACTGGCGCGGGGGGACCCCGTGCCCACTGTTGGCACGGGGTGGGGGGGCGTGTGCCACACCACGCGCGGGGTCGCACGGTGGTCGAGTGGGGCGCGCGGGGGGGGGGTTTGAAGCCGCTTTCTTTTAATTTAACAAATTTGTGTCGTTGCATTTAATTCTTTTTAAACCCAGAACATTTTCTAAATAACGAAATATAAGTGATTAGTGATGGAAATCCATCTGGATAACGGCGGACCGACTGCTCGTAAAATATACGACAGGTCCAGACCACACGTACATTTTGTTCGTATCTGAAAATAATCCTAGGATACGAAAACATTGTTGGATGCCACAAATGATCCTAAATCACTCGTACGAACAGTATAAGAACAAATCTGTGCGTACGACCGGTTCGTGCATGAGGCCCAATGTGTTTGATGGGTGACTGAAATGTTTTCTGGTGATTACTCTTACAGCTCTCTTTTGTAAAATAAAAACAGGCTTTGTAATCGTTTTGCACGCTTTTCCCCAAACCTCAATACAATAGATTAAATGTGGAACAATGATTGTGTTATACAACATATACAGAGCTTTATCAATTAAAAAATCCCTGACTTTATATACAGGAACATGAACACACAGCATGACAATCACAAACAACAAAATGGAGGAGATAAGCAAGACAATTAAAGGCCCCAATATACCTGTTTCTTTTGCCTCACGCCGCTCGGCGCCGTGGGAGCGCCGTGGGAGCGCCGCGGCAAAAGCCTTTGATCGCGGGCGTGAACGCGCCAAGCTCAAATTTTACTACGCCTACACGCGCGCGTTGATAAACTGCCTCGCGTGTCAGCAAATGACCAATCAGCGACCTCAATTTGTCCTGTAGCCTGCACTCCAGAGAGCTGCGCTTGCACAGAGTATAATATGAACTGCCTGCGCGCAGCTCACGCCAGTCCAGCGGCGCTGGGCACAAAGAACAGTATACTGGGGGCTTCACAGAGAGACCAGGGAGTGTAGGGATGGGAACCCACCACCTGAGAGCAACATGCTTACAACTGTTATCTTGAAGTTCTAGGGTGTAGAGAGCCACAGAAACGGTTATGGTAGGCCGGATTTGGCCCACGGGCCTTGAGTTTGACACATGCGATCTAGTGGTACTAAAAGTAACAAAAGAAGAAAAAAAACAGCCAAATATGTCAGCAGTTTAGCTAACAGACTTTGGAATGGGTACATTTTGTCCTTGTCAAACCTGTTGAAGAGAACCAAACTAAATACTCTGAAACTCAAACAACTTACTGTATAACAGTTCATGCACCGCTAGTTGGCAGTGTAGTGCAAATATTGCATAACTTGCTGCTACCAATTGTTGAATTTAATTAGCGGATTAGAATTAGCTTCCCCTAATTTTCATAAGACATTAGTGCTTTTGAAATTGCGGACCTAAATAAATTAATTAGTGCTTTAGAAATAGCGGAACTAATTTTTGGATTAGCGTTGCCCACCACTGTTCATTAAGTTCAGTTAGGATAGTGTCTTTGTAATTTGCATTAGGAATGTACAATATTGGATTTTTGGCCGATATCCGATTTTATATACATTCCTTTGTCAGAACATAGCCCTCTTATTTAGGCTTATTTGCTACAAAAATAGTGCAACAGTTGTAAGAGCTGGTGACATATATTCAGTAACAGCCATATGATATGCATAGCACTTTTGACTTATATTAAATGAAAAGTGTTAAATGTTATTTATTAGCATTAGTCACCTGTAATAATAATAATAATGAATTCAATTTATAACGCACTTTTCATTAATGAAAATCTCAAAGTGTTACAAGGTGCAACAGAATTAAATGTCAATAAAACAAGTAAAAAAACAAGTAAAATCAATAACAATATCAACTAAGATCAAAAGTAGAATCATGAGGAGGTAGAGTATGCTCGGTCGAAAAGAAAGGTCTTCAAGCCGCTCTTAAAGTCAACCACAGACTGTGGGGCTCTCAGACAGTCAGGAAGAGAGTTCCACAGGCGGGGGGCAGCCACACTGAAAGCCCGGTCTCCCATGGTCCTTAATTTGGTTCTCGGAACGTGAAGGAGATTACTGTTCTGTGACCGCAGCGACCGGGTGGATGAGTATGGAATAAGAATATCCTTCAGATAATCTGGTGAAGCTCCATGTAAGCATTGATGTGTAATGAGAGCAGTTTTGTACTGAATTCTGTAGGCGACAGGAAGCCAATGAAGGTTATGGAGAATGGGCGTAATATGTTCAAATTTACGAACTCTCAACAAGATCCTTGCTGCACTGTTTTGAATATATTGAAGTTTTTGTAGGTTTTTGGCAGGGATTCCAATAAACAGGGAGTTGCAGTAGTCGAGCCTGGAGGAGACAAAAGCATGGACGAGCTTCTCAGCATCGGAAAAAGTTAGGGATGGGCGAAGTCTGGAGATGTTTCGAAGATGGAAGAAGCAAGTTTTAAACAGAAGCTTAATGTGATTTTCAAATGTAAGATGAGAGTCCATTTTTATTCCAAGATTTGTAACAGAGGTGGAGAGGGGGATGTCTTGTCCAGAAAAGGAAAGTGTTGTTATAGGAGATGTTTGTACCTGGTGAGGGGTGCCAATCAGTATGGCCTCAGTCTTGGAGCAGTTTAATTGAAGAAAGTTCTGATTCATCCATGCCCTAATTGCCTCCAGGCAGGCAGAGAGGGCAGAGAGTGAAGATGGAGATGACAAGGTGGAAGATGAGGATGCTCCAGTCCTGATGTAAAGCTGTGTATCGTCGGCATAACAGTGAAAAGAAATGTTGAACTGATTAATAATTTGACCTAAAGGCAGCATGTAAAGGGAAAACAGCAGGGGCCCCAGAACCGACCCCTGAGGGACACCACAGGAGACACAGACTGTCTGGGACGTGGCGTTGCCAAGACTAACACATTCCAGCCTATTGGAGAGGAAAGATTTGAACCAGTCCAGGACGGTGTCGCAGAGACCGACCTCCACATGAAGACGGTGGAGGAGGACACTATGGTCCACAGTGTCGAAGGCTGCAGTGAGGTCAAGGAGGACAAGGATGGAGGGAGAGCCAGTGTCAGCAGCCAAGAGGACATCATTGGTAACCCTCAGCAATGCAGTCTCTGTACTGTGAGCTGCCCTGAATCCAGACTGGAACTTCTCATACAGGGAGTGTTGTTGTAGGTGGTCCTGCAGCTGAGCAGCAACAGCTTTTTCCAGCACTTTAGACAGAAAAGGGAGGTGTGAAATTGGGCGGTAATTAGAAAAAATGTCGGGATCCAAATTAGATTTTTTCAGAAGAGGCCTAATGATGGCAGTTTTTAGAGGCAGTGGAACATGACCAGATTGTAGAGACTGATTTATTATTTGAGTGATTAGTGGGCCTATTGCAGAGTGATTGGTTTTTATGAGAGACGAGGGGAAAGGATCCAGGGCGCAGGATGAAGGCTTCATTTTCTTGATGATGGCCTCCACCTCACTCTGAACAACTTCGTCAAAGCTGTTTAGGGTCCCAGAATGCAGACGGGTAGGTGGCACACTGAGAACAGGGAGGTTGTGGAGCTGAGATCTGATAGTGTCAACTTTGGTTTTAAAAGATGAAAGAAATACAGGTAGTCCCCGACTTACGAGCGAGTTCCGTCCCTAGGGGGCGCTCGTATGTCAAAAATTCGTAAGTAGGATCACATAGTAAAAAAAAAAAAAAATTTTTTTTTTTTTAATAAATGAATACATGTACAGTACTGGACAGTCACCAAGCACTTAGCCTATCCTAACACAGTTTTTAAAGATGAAGGAATAAGTTGAATTGTCTCCCTTTCACATAAAGGGAGCAAGCTCCCTATGGAGCCTGCAGGGAGGAGGGAGACAATTCAACTGACTCCTTCATCTTTAAAAACTGTGTTAGGATAGGCTAAGTGCTTGGTGACTGTACAGTACTGTACATTTATCTATTTATTAAAAATATACAGTATATACAGTATTTTTATTTTTTTATTGTTTTTTATTTATAAATAGATAAATGTACAGTACTGTACAGTCACCAAGCACTTAGCCTATCCTAACACAGTTTTTAAAGATGAAGGAGTCAGTTGAATTGTCTCCCTCCTCCCTGCAGGCTCCATAGGGAGCTTGCTCCCTTTATGTGAAAGGCAGACAATTCAACTTATTCCTTCATCTTTAAAAACTGTGTTAGGATAGGCTAAGTGCTTGGTGACTGTCCAGTACTGTACATGTATTCATTTATAAAAAATAAAAAAAAAAAGTAAAAAAAAAATTTTTTTTTTTTTTTTTTTTTTTTAATGAGATGCATGCTCGTAAGTCCGGGACCTCGTAAGTCAGAGCGCTCGTAAGTCGGGGACTACCTGTAGGTCGCATTTTTGAGCAGAGTCCTCAAGAGTTTGTTTAATGGGATTAAGCAGACGAGTTACTGTGGAGAAAAGCTGTTTAGAGTTTCCAGGGCAGGAGTTGATGATGTTAGAATAATATTTGGAGCGTGCTTCTTTAAGTGCATAGGCGTACGCTTTCTGATGTTCTTTATATGCCTGTGATGCTGTCTCACTTGTGGTAGTCTTGTTCCGGGTTCCAAGCTGCAGTGTGAGATCCTCTGCACTCCTGTGCATGAAGGACAGCCTTTTTAAGTTCAAAGTTTTTGTCTATCCATTGTGCCATTTGACTAATCATGCTAACGGGGCTAACACGACATCCAAATGTCTTTGGTAAAACTCACCCAACAAGTCGTGCTATTGGCTATTGGTTTCGCAATGATGTCGGAAATGATGGCTGGTTACTCAGGTAACATTACATCGGAAAAATATATCCGACTGTGGACGATGTAATGAGGCTCAACGTAGTCCATAAATCTTTGGAATCCGACATCCTCACCAACGAAAAATAAAACTTCCACACCGCCGACATTTTGAATTTTCCTCTCCGCCGTGAGATCAGGTAGGCGCATGTGATGTCATCGCGTTACGCTGTTGCTGTAATGTCATCACATTATGCTGTAACGCCATCACGTTGTGCTGCCGCTGCAGGCAAAAACAGCGCCTTTTATATCGGTGAGTTATTTTGATGGAATGGCCGATGTCCGATATTGAACTTTAACTCTAATATCGGCCGATACCAGTACCATGCCGATAATATCGTGCATCCCTAATTTGCATCCCAGTAAATTGTTTGAGTGACCATGAAAAAGAGAACAGTATGAGTCTTTCTGAATATTCTCTACTAAATGTAGATAATTTATTTAGACATTATTTTCCCATGAAATACAATATTTTACTTCTAATTCTCCCTGCTCTCAGAATGGCCTGCCATGTTTTTACAGAACTTACGACTCAGAACTTAAAACTGAGTTTTGATTTCAGTGAAAGACCAAACTGTGTGACTGGATGTTAATGTGGTGTAGTGGTCAACCAGCTAACAGCTGACTGAAAGCGTTGCTTCTTATTTTAACTTCTGTTACAGAAATGTTACAGGAGTACAGGAAATTTCCTCACATATTGCAACAAAACTGGGCTAAAAAAACTGTTAATAACTAATAACTTCTATTAAGTTTTCCTAATATGGTTCTTAATGTAAATCTTTGTTTTCATGTTATTTTTGGTCAAAGCAAAAAGCCAGTTGTGGCCCTAGAGCCACAGTTTGCGGACCCCTGGTCCAGGTAGTCCTAAATTAAATTAAAAAGAACTGTTCAATTTTTCAAAAGGTTGACCAATTTCCCATAATGCTTTGTTTCCAGGGAGTGATTTATTCTGGCTTTCTCTGGGATGCCTCAGCAGGCGTTGACCTGAAGGATGCTTGGGTCCTGGAGTCTGCAGTTGTCAATGGCAACGGGAATGATGCTGACCCTCGGTTCTACGTGGCTCACTTCTCAGTAAGACTACATGATTTGTTTGGTTTGTACTCCATGAGAAGTAAGAGAATGTGTTTTGCTGACATGAGTGTTTGACCAAAAACTGTATATTTCTTCACTCACACTTACCCACTGCTGACTCTTCCACTTGTGCTTTGCCCTCAGACAGGACTAATTTCTTACAGGATCTAACAAGCCGTGGTGGAAAAAGTACTCAATTATAGTGCTTAAGTAAAAGTATTGATAATCATGGTCAAATCTTACTCAACTGCAAGTAAAAGTTGCTCAGTCAAAACTTTACTCAAGTTAAAGTACTGAAGTATTTACTTTCGAAAATACCTACGTATTCAAATGTACATGCATTAAAAAAATCTTATCACCAGCAAACTGTTTGGTCCACAGTAGGAGTGTACTGCTTAGTGGGGAAAACAGTTTGTTTGTGACTCCTTAGACTGATGAAACTCTTTCGGATGGAGGATGAAACATTTCTCAACAAACAAAAAAAAAAACAACCGTCTAGATGACCTGACTGAACCTTGTTGGATTTTATACCTGGTTTTGTGAGACAGAGCAGGCGAGGAGGGGAAAACATGCCTACATAGATCATAATCCCCATGAACTGCCTCATTCCCTCCAGATTACTTCTAGCTCTGCCATATTGAGAATTGCTTTAATTTAATTTCACACCAAACTCAAATTTTCCATTCATACTATTGAAAATATTTTTTTAAATGTTAAAATCACAACAAAAACACCTTTTAAATTTCAATTCAGTTTATTTATATAGCTCCAAATCACAACAAAGTTGTCTCAGGGCACTTTACAGGAACATTCACATACATAGAAAAGCCAATTGGTAAAGTTCTCTATCTAAGGAAGCAGCAGACTCGAATCAAAACAAAATGGCACATCTAAATATAACTTAATCCTAAAGAAAAATCTATTTTGTTTCCAAAAAAGAAGGTATTATTTAAAAAGCTGAATATGTTATGTTTAATAATTGACTTTTCACATCAGGTTGGGTCACTGGAGCTAACGGTGGTTAATGTCCATCTGTCGACCGCAGCATCAGCAGGAGAGTCCGTCAGTAAAAACGACAATTCAGAAGAGGCCAAATGTCAGTGTTTCCCCCACAGCCTCCTGGAAACACTCAAAGGTCAGTCCATCACGGTTAGACGGGTTATGTATGAAACTACCATAATTTCTGGACAATTGAGCACACCTGAATGTAAGCTGCACCCTCTAAATAAAATTAAAAAATTGTACACATATAGGCTGCGCTTGTCAATAAGCCACGGGTGTCCAGATTGTAACATGATATATATACACAGAAATATTTTTAAACTTTTAATTAAACACGTACAGTAAAGTTTTTTTTCTGAACCTGTAACACGGCTAGTTAAAAAATATAATAAATACAGTAGCCTACCAGGAAGTCAAAGATCGCTTTCGTCATCTTCCCCCTGTGCAAGCTTGTGCTGTCCTCTTCATCACACAGCTGCATTTTGAAACCCGTTGGTGATGTTTTTACACTGCTCCACTGTCAGGATCCACTGTCAGGATCCCCTGGCAGGATCCACTGTCAGGATCCACTGGCAGGATCCACTGACGAGATCCACTGGCAAGATCCACTGTCAGGATCCACTGACCAGATCCACTGACAAGATCCACTCTCAGGATCCACTGACAAGATCCACTCTCAGGATCCACTGTCATGAATCATTGTCAGGATCCACACTGGTAAGATCCACTGTCTGGATTCACTGTCAGGATCCACTGACAAGATCCACTCTCAAGATCCACTGTCATGATTCACTGTCAGGATCCACTGGCAGACTTGAACAAAGTTGCTCTTGATCATCCAAGCATCCCACTGAGCTCTGAGTGCCATTTTAAATGCACAATTCACACTTTACTGTATTTTCTGCCGTACACGTCGCATCAGTCCAATTATGTCCAATAAAGTGGAAAAATCCATAAACATGTTCCACCGCTGTATAAGTCGCATCTATTATGCGTCACCGCTGACGCGTCATGTATATTACGCGTCACCGCTGACGCGTCGCGTATGTTACGCGTCACGGCTGACAATCCGGAAATGTGGGCCGGTGTTTTGCCAAAAATGGATTGGCTGCCAAATGGCCACAGGAGCGTGCACGGAAGGACTTTAACAAGATTATCACTTAAAAACAATTATTTGTTTGCTGACAATTATAGCAAAGGTGTGTCTTGAGCTGAACTTTTCCTTAATAAATGCACGTAATGGTCAAATCAGCTGAATTAAAAAAACAGTAGTGTCGTTGCATCAGTACTGCAAAACGTGGATGCGCAGCGAGCAGAAACGCTGCATTTCTTTAAAATTTAACAAGATAAACACCTAAAAAACATTTGTTTCATGACAATATAGTAAAGATGTGTCTCACTTGAACTTTTCTTAATAAATGCACTTTGATGGTTAAAACGTGGTAAAATGACTCAGACGAAATAAAGCGGCTTTAAAATTACTACACGCTCACCCGCCCATAATGATGACCGAAACACCTACGGTATTATTTTTTATTTTTTTTATTCAAACCTGTTGAATTCTTCATCCTCTGTGTTGCTGGTGAAGAGTTCTGCCAACTCCTGAGGTACTGGTAGTTGATGCAGCTCAGAGCACTGCCTCCTCTTCCTCCTCCACGTCCAGCAAACATCTTGGCCTTCCTGAACCCCAACTGGATGGATTCTTTAGTGACTGAGGTCCACACTTTATCCATCCATCCGAGGACCTGCTGGAACGTTGCGTGGTGCATCCGTCCTGTAGCCGTGAAGCTGTGCTCTCCGTCCACCATCCACTCCTCCCAAAGGCAGCGCAGAGCTGCTTTGAAGCTCCGGTTCACAGAAATGTCCAGAGGCCGCAGCACTTTTGTCAAGCCTCCCAGGATGATGGCAGGAATGGAGTTAAACACTTTAATTTTATCTTTAAATTGCAGCATGATGTGCGCGCACACGCTGTCCATCCAGCAGGACTTTTTTTGCTCTAAAATATCTGTACACATACAGGTACACCGGTAGTCGTCAAAAGCCTAGAGGGCCCTTTAGCGCCCCTAGCGGCCGAAAGTGGTACTGCTCCATTTTTTTCAGTCAGAATGAATGGAAACGGTCATATCTCAGCCAAAAATTGGTCTGAAAAATATGGGAAAAAATCCATAAATATGTTGCTTCGCCGTATAAGTCACAGGACATGCAAATTAGGCAATAAAAACTGTGACTTATAAGCCGGAAAATACGGTATTTCAAATGGCTGCAAGTACTTCATTGTGCCCCCAGGAAGTTTCCCCCCTTCGAAGCTATGGGGGCTTCATTTGCCTCCTCCCCGTTTCATGGGTCCACTGTGGCCTGTTTAGTAATTTAACTTGTCTGATTTCTTGTAACCTTTATTTATACAGGCAGTCTCATTAAGTCACGAGGACCCATCCCCCCAAGAGAGATGTGTATTGGGCATCTAGGTGAGTGCCCGGGTGTGACGAGGCTAAAGCCCCCAGTATACTCCCACGTACGTCCGTTCACACGTATGTATGCACGTACTGTACGCAGAGGGTTCAGACATCATACTCTAGTATCCACCCTGAGCAGCTGCAGCGCAGCTCCACAGACAAGGAGCGTTGACCTACGGGACAAACTGAGGTCGCTGATTGGTCATTTGTTGACACGCCTACTGAATTGATTGATGGGTAAAAAAAACAAAGAAAAAAACCAAGAGCTGGCAGCTCCAGTCGCAGCAGTGTTCTGTGTTTATATGTTAATAAGTTCTAAAAAAAAAAACAGGGAGCGCTGGTCCTGCAGCCCACATATCAGACCAGCACACCAGGAAATCTCCAGAACCTCCCGCAGCCACGTTGGACCTGAGTTTAGTTCGCTCGTGAAAAATTCCTTCATTTCTCATCATTTCAGTCATGACGTCAACGGAGGAGGAAGCGATCACTGCCTTTTGGCAAAAAACAAACAAAAGAAAAGGTCAGATCAGGGATGAAGAAGGTGAATTTAATACATTGGTGTCACATACAAAACAGTCTGGCGCCGGGCAGTTTATTGTGCGACACCGCGTTTGCATACACGGCCGTAAAAATTGAGCTTTGCACGTACATGCCCTGCAGGGGTACGCTTGTGGGGGCTTTAGGCCCAGTTTACACGGATACGATGGGTGGAACGTAGGTTTTTTCGTATGTTAATTAGAGGAAAAGAGCTGCGTTGACACGGACGAATTCTGTGTTTACATGCATCCGCAGGAATCCCCCCACCCTCATGAATCTGTGTAGTTACTATGCCAGGTCATTAGATGGCGCTGTGAATTTTGTACCTTCACCTAATGCGTGCTGCCTCAATCTGCTCTTTTCCTCTGGGCTAAAAGTTCAGCTAACAACAACTTAACAACAAGTTAAAGCTGGAATTTGAATAAGAGTCGACAGATTTGACGCCAAGTGTGACCCGCTTCATCTAACACAGTGTTTTTCAACCAGTGTGCCGCGGAACACCAGTGTGCCGCGAGAGATCGTCTGGTGTGCCGTGTAAAATTAGTAAATTATGAAATTTTTATTAACTGGTGTAATTTCCTTACCGAGCGATAGGTGGCAGTATAGAGCATAGCGTCGCACATTAAAACAAGAGAAGTAGCGGCACATGAACGTGACGTGAGCAGTGAGCAAAACAAACCAACAGCGAGGATCTTCTCAAACAAACAGCGATGGAAAACTTTTTCAAAAGAAAAAATACTAAATCCGGTCTGGTCCCTGGACAAAATTCTGACCCAGATGAAGGCCCAAGTGGAAATCAGAAGAAGGCAGAAACTGTGAACGTGAGCTTTGTGTTCATCCAAACAGGCACAGGTTTCAAGTGAGTAAAATGTAGAGAGAATGGTAGCACTGTTCAGGTTTATTTGAAGTCATGTTAAGTACAATTTCATCCTCTTTAATTTTAAGACCTTATTGTTGTGGCACTGTTCAGGTTTATTTGAAGGCATGTTAAGTACAATTTCATCCTCTTTAATTTTAAGACCTTATTGTTGTGGCACTGTTCAGGTTTATTTGAAGGCATGTTAAGTACAATTTCATCCTCTTTACTTTTAAGACCTTATTGTTGTGGCACTGTTCAGGTGTATTTGAAGGCATGTTAAGTACAATTTCATCCTCTTTACTTTTAAGACCTTATTGTTGTGGCACTGTTCAGGTTTATTTGAAGGCATGTTAAGTACAATTTCATCCTCTTTACTTTTAAGACCTTATTGTTGTGGCACTGTTCAGGTTTATTTGAAGGCATGTTAAGTACAATTTCATCCTCTTTAATTTTAAGACCTTATTGTTGTGGCACTGTTCAGGTTTATTTGAAGGCATGTTAAGTGCAATTTCATCCTCTTTAATTTTAAGACCTTATTGTTGTGGCACTGTTCAGGTTTATTTGAAGGCATGTTAAGTGCAATTTCATCCTCTTTAATTTTAAGACCTTATTGTTGTGGCACTGTTCAGGTTTATTTGAAGGCATGTTAAGTGCAATTTCATCCTCTTTAATTTTAAGAACACATTGTTGTGGCACTGTTCAGGTTTATTTGAAGGCATGTTAAGTGCAATTTCATCCTCTTTAATTTTAAGAACACATTGTTGTGGCACTGTTCAGGTGTATTTGAAGGCATGTTAACATGCCTTCAATTTCATGTTAAGTGCAATTTGAAATAAGAAATAAAAAACATGAAAAAAAATGAATTTAGTGTTCATTTCATTCCTATTCAAGACACTTTGATAAGAATGACTATATATTTAATATAGGCGGATACAGTGTATCTTTGTTTACAATTTTGGTTTGTGGTGTGCCTCGGGATTTTTTCAATGAAAACACTGTGCCTTGGCTCAAAAAAGGTTGAAAAACACTGATCTAACAAACTCCACACCAGACGCTGAGTGGACCAGAACCGAGTCGACGATGTCGGACTTTAGACCGTGATAATCAGCTGATTTACAGCAGGTAAATCAACGTTCTTAATAATGTTTCTTTGTGTTTACTTTGACCACACAACAACCAACTGAGTTTTTTATTTTTTCCTGCGAGGTCGAGAAGCTGTCCTTTCACCAGGGGGACCGGTTTGGATGGGACCAGTATCCAGGATGAAAACAGAGCAGAGTCCAGTTCATTATTGTAGTTACAGTTCACTTAACATGTTTTAAAAGTGTTCAGATTACTTCTCAGTGTTTGTGTGATATACAGTTTGTGGTGTTGAATAAATAAATAAAAAATAAACCTGGTGTCTTCATTTTCAACTTCAATAACATGCAACATGTTATGCATCGTTTAAATGACGTAACGAGTCCAGACAGCTTCATTTAGCTCAGATAACTTTACATACCTCCCACGCTAACATAAATATTGTTTATTGTTGTTAAACTGTTATTATTTAGAACATTTAGTATCTTGTAGTGTAGTATGACACGTGAAATATCTGCCTGCCTCGTTCAATAAACAGTGATATTAGAACTGGATCATACGGTGGCCGAGGGGTGCAAACGCGCAGCAAAAACAGAACAGCACGCTGCAAAAAGAAAACAGCGTTCCAAAAGTTGAAACACACATCAAAATGAAAACAACAGCGTTCCAAAAGTTGAAACACGCATCAAAATGAAAACAACAGCGTTCCAAAAGTTGAAACACGCATCAAAATGAAAACAACAGCGTTCCAAAAGTTGAAACACGCATCAAAATGAAAACAACAGCGTTCCAAAAGTTGAAACACGCATCAAAATGAAAACAGCGCTCCAACAGATGAGGCGCACTGCAAAAGATAAGTCGCGCTCCCAAAAGGGGACGACCTGCAAATACAGAACGAGCTGCAAATAGAAAAGCCACAACGGAAGTGCTCCAGACCACTAGGGGCAGTCGAACAAAGAACAAATCATAAAGCATATTATACTTTTCGGAATGGCACTAGTTATTTGTGTATTTTAACTCCCACAGTCCAAAAACATGCATGTTAGGCTGATTGGTAACTCTAAATTGACCCTGGATGTGAGTGAAACAGGTCCCTCTTGTAAATGAGTCCCCGTGGCTCAACGAGGCTAGCCTGTGTAAATAAAGGTTGAATGAATGAATGAAAAAAACAAATATTTTACACTACATCGGAACTGTCACGTTGTATCTGTTTTAATAGTGTGCGGAGGAGGAATGATACATGGATGCCAAGTTGGGTCAATGGTTAAAGAGATTGCCTTGAATGTGGGAGACCCTGGTTCAAATCCCAGTCTCGGAAGTTTTGTGGTGATAATTTCTTTTTTTTTTAAGCCTTTTGTTTTGGATAGATAGGGTGCATTGTAGCTCCTCCGCACACTATTAAAATATAACGTGACAGTTCCGATGTAGTGTAAAATATTCTTAAAATACATAAGTTAAAATACACAAATAACTAGTGCCATTCTGAAAACTATAATATGCTTTATGATTTGTTCTCTGTTCAACTTCGACTGCCCCTAGTGGTCTGGAGCACTTCCGTTGTGGCTTTTCTATTTGCAGCTCGTTCTGTATTTGCATGTCGTCCCCTTTTGGGAGCGCGACTTATCTTTTGCAGTGCACCTCATCTTTTGGAACGCTGTTGTTTTCATTTTGATGCGTGTTTCAACTTTTGGAACGCTGTTGTTTTCATTTTGATGTGTGTTTCAACTTTTGGAACGCTGTTTTCTTTTTGCAGCGTGCTGTTCTGTTTTTGCTGCGCGTTTGCACCCCTCGGCCACCGTAGGATCAGACTGTGTCTCTTCCAACACAGATTCAACACAGCTTCATTCAGGTGTAGATTAATTAAATGTGAGACTCAAAATATATTCCATCAGTCGTAATACAGAATGCGGTGTGTGTCTGCCGCCATTGTTGATAGAAAGGCAGTCTGTTTGCGCGTGCGTGCATGTGGTTCAAACAAAAGCTCAGCAGGAGATGTGTACGTTATCAACGTGGGGTCAGCAAAAAACCTCCACTCTAAAAGGTGGATTCAGAAACCTTGGGATTCAAAGAGGGGGGCCAGTGGTGTCGTGTAAATGATCAGCACAACCGCAGAGAGAAAGCTGCGGTTTCACTCAAAATATGCGCCGTGTAAACGGCCCCTAAATGTTTTGGCCGCATGAAGTTTGTCAGCCAATCAAAAAAATAATAATAATAAATCCATAAATTAGTTACAACATTGTTGACACGAACCGGTCTAGGATCAGTGTAACAGTGTTTAGGTTATAGAATTCCACTTGTTTCATATGTACCAGTGCAATGGGAAATAGCGCCCTCCTCCTCTCTGTGTGGCTGGTTATATGCTGCCGGCTCTGGTACTCAGTGCCAGTCTGTGAAAGCTGCACGAGAGGTGAGTTGCATTCTTCAGCACACAGCATAGAAAAGGGTTAGCAACAGCTAAAACATAATTCATATCAACTCAGATATATTGTGTGCAATGAATATTTATTAGATATGTGTCTGGCACCAATTTTTGTACTTTTAAGTTTAATATTAGACAACACTTCATGTGTTAAGTAAAAGAAGAAGCTAACATAACGTTCTGTTGTAGTGTGCTGAACGAAGCTGAGCCGTTGCACTGATTCAAACTCTGATATGTTCTCATTCAGGTACCTCATTTATTATTGTATTTTTCATTGTATGATCTCTAAAATATGATTGTTTACTGTAATGTGACAGTCTGTGAAAGCTGCACAAGAGTGTGCTGAACGAAGCTGAGCCGTTGCACTGATTCGAATTCTGATATGTTCTCATTCAGGAAATAAACTGTCTGATCACTCAGAAACCCCTTGTCTTCCTTGAAAAAACTACACAACGCAGAGTCGAGGGGTTACTTGAGCTGGCTTGGTACAGTGGAGTGAAGCAGAACCCGGTTACATCAGCACAACAACACCAAGACCAAGAGCAGTTTAAAAGGTTTTTAATAAATAGATAGACTCTGGTGGAGGTCTGGGTCCTGGGCCAGGTCCAGTCAGCTTGGAGCAGGAAGTTCAGATTGGTATAGGGACTTTCACCAACCTTCTGTCTTGATGGCGTGACAGGTGCTTTAGTCGAGCTGAAGCCGGTGACATCACTCCTGCAGAGTGAGCTGCTGCAGCAGAGCAGATTGAAGGGGTTGACATCCAGAATAGGGAAATCCATTATAATGGTCCAAGAGTCATAGCAGGGGTCAAGCATGGCAAAAGCAAAGAGCAGAAACCAGGGCCAATACGTGATCCAAAGACGTAGTCAAAAAGGAGGCGCAGAGTCAAAAACCAAGGGCAGACGAGCATATCAAGAGGGTTCAAGTAAAGTGAGGAGTCAAAAACAGGCAAGGAGTCATGGCAAGGCAAGAGACAAGATCAGGTATGCTGGATTTGTACTACTGGTTAGGTGTGAGAATCTGGCGCTGACTGAGGGAAGACAGGGAGCTTATGAAGTGCATGGGACAGGTGGAGCGCAGGGCGTGGAGCAGAGTGAAGCTGGGTGAGTGACAGGAGCTGGAAGAGCTTGGCGGGAAAAGCAAAACAAGAAAACTGACAAACTGGGCAGGAGAAGGGGGCAAAACGTGACAGTTGCATATGCCGCGGGGTAGAAGCACATGAAAAAAGTAGTGGCTTATAGTCCAGAAATTACGGTAGTTAGCATGCAGAAAACTTTTCACCTTCTCTTCTTCAGTCTCACTGAGCTGTGAGTGTTGTGACCATCAACACAGAGCTTGAACAGCCAGTTTTTAAGATTCATGGTCTTTTTTTCTCTCGTGTGGATGGTTTGTAAAATTGTATTCTAGACAATTCACATTATTGTGTTGTCCACCTCAGCCCACCAGCTGCCCAGGTTTATGATTACACTTTAGAAATGAAGATGAGCAGATTTAATGTTTTTTATATGAATTATTGATCATCAGCATGGACTTTAGAGCTGGGCATGTTTTTTGTCAGAGGAAAGCTCCTTTAGGTGTCAAGTTATAATTAACTCTTCAGTCCATTTGGAGGTGTTCATGATGACTGCCACTATTTTGAACATGTTTGAAATTCAAGTGACAAGAATGAGTCCTTGTGACTTCACACAAGGATAAACAATAAAACAATGAGTAAATCTAAGCTAAACATTCTCATTTAAAGCTATATTTAAGGTATAGAATAAAAATAAAGATCTAGTGTAAAGCAAGTGTCCCTTTTTAAGACTCAGGTTTCTAATGAGCAAAATAAAATCTGTGTGTTAAAAAAAGCCAACATCTGTCCATGAAGACAAGCGTCAGGAGGTGTCAGTCATAACATCTGTCCATGAAGTCGAGCGTCAGGAGGTGTCAGTCACAACATCTGTCCATGAGGACAAGCGTCAGGAGGTGTCAGTCACAACATCTGTCCATGAAGTCGAGCGTCAGGAGGTGTCAGTCACAACATCTGTCCATGAGGACGAGCGTCAGGAGGTGTCGGTCACAACATCTGTCCATGAGGACGAGCGTCAGGAGGTGTCAGTCACAACATCTGTCCATGAAGTCGAGCGTCAGGAGGTGTCGGTCACAGCACGTTGTGTTTTCAGAAGCTGACTCATCTGGAAACGTTCTCCTCTGCAGGCGAGCAGGCGCTCTTGTTACTGGGAGACTTCGGCTGCTCTCCTCAGAGCTCTGAGCTGGACGTTCTGAGGAAAGAGAAGCTCTGTGCCTTGGTCCCATCAACCCAGTTCACCAACATCAGCACTCGAACGCCACAGGGGACACGCTGCCTGGATAACATCTGGCTCAACCGCTCCCTCAAGAAGATCTACACAGGTGAGGATCCGATCCACTGGTTTCTATAAACTGGTCCAGCGAGTCAAAAAAGGCGATCAATACAGAACAACTGGACTTTATTTGGTCCAGGGAGAACTTTGTAAAGTCGAGCTGTCTTCCCGGGTTTTTCAGGAGAAAGAGAAAGCCGAGAAATCTTGACTGAACAGTGAAGAACTGAACACTTGACTAAAGCTCGAGTTGTTCTGAACAAACATGTCGTCCTAAGCTGCTCAGTGTAAACAGCAGTTAGCATCTTGGGTTACTCTTCAACAGTGAGACTCTCTTGCAACAGATGACACAGCTGCAAACCTTTATCTGCTTCTTCCTTGTCTTCTTCTTTTCTCGTCCTCAGCTGGGCACCTGAAGGCTTTGGCCTGTTCTCATCCATCTTCCATGTGTGTAATCTGAACTCGGGTGGAGTAGGTTATCACCACCCATCCACAAACATGAGTCCAGACAACTTGAGCAAAACAAACTCACCTTCTTTGCTGTGCAGACTGGTTCCTTTATTGTTTTCCAGTAGTTTCACACAAAGAAGCTGTGAATTATTGGCTATAGTCACAATATTACGAATGAAATGTGCTTTATGATTTACTTAGCGATTAGACACATCCCTGTACCAGCAAGGGAGACAAGAGAACCGCCTCCGTTCGCAACCTGTGTGTCAGACCTCTACACACCCTGCACCTGGTGGAGGGCGCCCACTCCCCACAAGTGGGCGATAGGAAACCAATATGTAGGCTAGACAGGCTATATGAAATAATGGCGCTCTTGCCACTCTTGATGAGAGGCCGCCCTGGGCAGCTGCTCATAACGTCCAAATCAGAAACCACCACTGCCCCCTAAAGGTAGTCATTTATCATAAATCTTAACAATAACATTTAAAATCAAAATCAGCTCAAGATTTTTATTGGGACAATGGCACCCCTCCAAAACAAAAGTTGAGAATGAGGCATAGTGGATGATAAACAACAACTGTTTTTTTTCCCTCTTCCATTTTGAATGAGAAAGACATGAGGATTCTTGATGGTCAAAAACTTAAAGTAATTATTACTAATAATCAATTTAGTCTTGTTCAATAATCCTGTCTGTATAACAGCAGCTACTCCTCCACCTCGACCTGTTGTTCTAGGAATATGAAAATGGATCATTAGCAGGAGTGGATTCATTTATACTAATGGAATCCTCCTGCACGGCTACCTTGAGAGAACCAGGAAGTTCCATGAACGTCAGCACATCTGCCCATGTTAATCATGGATTCAAACAATCAGATTCTATTGATGAGAAATGTGAAGACATTTTCATTTCACTTTTATTTAAAAGTGTGTGTGTGTGGGGGGGGGGCTCCTTGTGTAATTTAGGACCCCCACAGTAAATCTTTACTTTGTGTTGTTCCGTTCCAACAAATGTTGATTTTCTTGTCTCTTTTTATCTGACAGGTCACTGCCTAGTGGTGCGGGAGGGCCTGACTAATCCCTGGATTCCAGCTAACTGGTCTTGGGGCAGTGTGGCTTCAAACCACTGCCCTGTGGTGGCTGAGTTTTACACCCATCCATCCTGTAAGGAGCTGAGCAGAGTGGCAGCAGTGGACCGAGGAGAGGTTTTATCCAAACATGAGCGATGACAGCACGCACAGTTCACCTGCATACAGGGACCCAGACCACCTCATCCTGGGACCACCTCATTCTGGACCACCCTGATTCTGAATCCTACCAATCCTGGATCTTTGTCAGTCTAAGTTGCTGTAGAGCAAAATGTCTAATCCAAGATAATAAGTAAAACAATGTTCAGATACACGTGTACCGTGTACAAATATACAGCTGACATGTTCTTCAAAATAAGATGTGCCATACAATTTCTTTTACATGTAATTAAAATAAATTAATAAATGCTGCTGTGAGTACACTTGGAAATTTAAATGTTCATTTCAATTCAGTTTATTTATATAGCGCCAAATCACAACAGAAATCAACTCAGGACACTGTACAAAAACATGAATATAAAAAAGCCAGTTAGTAAAGTTCTCTATCTAAGGAAGCAGCAGACTCATTGAATCTCCATTTCATCACAGTCTCCCATCTTGAGCAAGCACAGTGGCAACAGTGGAAAGGAAAAACTCCCTTTTAAAAGGAAGAAACCTCCAGCAGAACCAGGCTCAGGACAAGCAGCCATCTGCTTCGACCAGCTGGTTTGAGAGGACAGAAAGGAGAGACAAACAAATACAGAATGGCAGGTCTAGATATATGTCCAGGTGTACATGAAAGACAAAAACACATGTTAAGGATAGAAAGAATAATTTAAAAATAAAAAACAGGTTGAGTGAAGAAATGTGGTCAGTTTGTTCTCCAGCAGTCTAAGCCTATAGCAGCATAACTAACGCCAAATTTACACTACATGCGGTCCGGCTCCGCCCCGCTCCGCAGGTCGCAGCTGAGCGAGTCCAGTTTCCACTACCTCCGCTCAGCTCAGGTCCGCCTGGATGCGCCACTCCTAGACGCATGCGCGGGAATTGCGAGATCGCGCGATAAATCAAGTGATAAATAAGTAAGTCAGAACAAAACAATTCATTCGGTGGAAGAAGGAGAACAACAGTAGAGACTGCTGCCTTGATCTTCTCTCGTAAATGAGCGACAGGACATGGTTTGAGCAACAGGAAGTGATGTATTACATTTCAGAATAAAATACTTTTTAATTTATTTATTTCTTGTATTGCGTTTGTAGGCGTAGTCATAAATGATAGTTTGACAGCATTTTTGTACAAATAAATCCGTATAGAGCTAGGATTAAGTCCGCCCGTGGTGATTTTATTTTGTAAATACGGAAGTTGTGCTCGTTCCTTTTCCTGTTGGTGCGACGTAATCTTCAAAAGTTGACTCCGGCACAGCTCCGGCGTCCGGCAGAAATAGAAATATTTCTAATTTTGACGGACTGCCGTCCGCTCGGCGCAGCTCGCCGCCGCAGTGCGGAGCCAGTGTAAATTCTGTCATTGATTATAATGGGTGCGTATTTGCTGCGGAGGTCGGACCGGAGCGGGGCGGAGCCGGAACACATGTAGTGTAACGCCAAATTTACACTACATGCGGTCCGGCTCCGTACCGCTCCGCAGGTCGCAGCTGAGCGAGTCCAATTTCCACTACCTCCGCTCCGCTCAGGTCCGCCTGGATGCGCTGCTCCGAGACACATGCGCGGGAATTGCGAGATCGCGCGATAAATCAAGTGATAAATAAGTAAGTCAGAACAAAACAATTCATTCGGTGGAAGAAGGAGAACAACAGTAGAGACTGCTGCCTTGATCTTCTCTCGTAAATGAGCGACAGGACATGGTTTGAGCAACAGGAAGTGATGTATTACATTTCAGAATAAAATACTTTATTTATTTATTTCTTGTATTGCGTTTGTAGGCGTAGTCATAAATGATAGTTTGACAGCATTTTTGTACAAATAAATCCGTATAGAGCTAGGATTAAGTCCGCCCGTGGTGATTTTATTTTGTAAATACGGAAGTTGTGCTCGTTCCTTTTCCTGTTGGTGCGACGTAATCTTCAAAAGTTGACTCTGGCACAGCTCCGGCGTCCGGCAGAAATAGAAATATTTCTAATTTTGACGGACTGCCGTCCGCTCGGCGTAGCTCGCCGCCGTAGTGCGGAGCCAATGTAAACTCTGTCATTGATTATAATGGGTGCGTATTTTCTGCGGAGGTCGGACCGGAGCGGGACGGAGCCGGAACGCATGTAGTGTAAATTTGGCGTAAGGGATAGCTCAGGAAATATGTTTTAAAAAAAATCAAAAAATATGTTAACTGCTACCCCAACACAAAACCTTGGCTGAATGCAGAAGTTCACACCCTACTGGCAGCCAGGAACATTGCTTTCAAGTCTGGAAACTCAGAGGAGCTGAGAAGGACCAGGATAGAGCTGGTTGCTGGCATTAAGAGAGCCAAGGCCAAATATGCACAGAGTATTGCGGGTCAGTTCACCTCACAAGATCCACGGAGCATGTGGAGGGGCATTAAATGCATAATAGATTATAAAGGCAGGAGTGAACAATGCCCCAAAGACCCATCTCTGCCTGATGCCCTCAACAAGTTCTATGCATGCTTTAAAGACCCAAACAGACCACCCAACACCAGACTCACCTCACCATCGGATGAAGAGCGTCTCAGCGTGACCGCAGCAGAAGTGTGGAGTAGTCTCAGGAGGATCAACCCTCACAAAATCAGAAAAAGCTCTCAATACAAAACCCTCACAAAGCAACCGGACCGGACAACATTGCTAACAGTGCTAAAAGAATGTGCTGATCTGCTCTGCGATGTGCTGGCCGACATCTTTAACGCCTCACTTGCCCTGGAGACAGTTCCCACCTGCCTGAAGACCGCCACCATCATCCCAGTCCCAAAAAGCTCCATAGTGACTGGTCTGAATGACTATCGGCCAGTGGCCATCACCCCGACAGTCGCGAAATGCTGGTCATGAGTTGGCGGCCTTCGGGACCGTGTGCCTCTCTGGTCTTGACTCAATAGCCTGGCGGTCGGAGAGGTGTTTATTCTGCCTCGATCCTTGGGTGGACCTTGGCGAACTGGGGGGGGGATACGTAAGGTCAGCGGGCGAGCTGACTTGCTGCGGGAGCATTGTTCCTGCAGATATTTTCTCCCCATCCCTCACCACGCACCTCCGCCCTCTTCATCTTAAATTAATACATGTAGGGAATTTGAGTCTCGGGTGTGCTACAACGGTTTTACATCTCTGTTGTTCGGAACCACCTGGGACTCAATTTCATTATACACTTTAGACATTCATTCATAAACATCCTCATAAAAGTCACATATAGGGAATGGAATGAGCACTATGGTTATGGGTGGCGGGATGACATCACTGTCGCCCCATATTCCTATGCTCACTCACATTTATGCATTTAGACAATTAGGGCCTGGGTTAGAGTTGGAGTGGAGGGGAAACTGGTACAATGCCAGCCTTTGCTCCTTCTCTTTCCTTTTTAAGTACACTTTACAACAACACTCACCAACAATACATTTGGGGACGGGGGTGTGTGTGTCGGGGTCTTGATTTGTTAATTTCAATTTTATTTATTTATGTATTTATTTATATATATATATATATTATTTATTTATTTTTCTCTTACCCCCCTGGTTGCCTGGCGGACATTCTGGGGGTGGGCCGTCAGGGGTTGTCCTGGGATGTGGTGGGGGGGTTCGGGGCCTGGGGGTTCGCCGTGGGCGGGGCTGGCAGTGCGCTCCCCCTGGGGCTGCTTGGGCTCGGGTGTCCTGTCCTGTCGGCAGGGCGCGGGTTGGGCCGGATCTTGGATATCTGCTATTCTCCGCCCCAGAATGAATGGGCCTACCTCCTGGGTTTGGATGTGGGCTGCCCCATGTAGGGGGCAGGTTCATGTCTTGGACCTAGGGGGTATAGAGTGTACATTGGGATTATGAATGGAACGTGCTGTTATTGTTTGTCTTTCTGTGAGTGAGGGTGAGGATGAGGGTGGGTCTGAATGAGTGTGTCTGTGTATGAATGTTTAAATGTCAGGCTGGGACTTGGAATGCCCCCTCTCTGATACATCTGAGGCTACTTAGTGTCGCGCTCCTGCCACGTGGCCCCCTGGTGGGTGTTCCTTTGCCTGCGGGCGTGCTTGGGGCCCTCACTATCTGGGGTTGGGCGCTTGGGCGTATGTCGGCTCGGCCTGGTGGCTGCCTGGTGGGGCTCGTGTCCTCTGGTCCTGTCGAGTCTGGGCCTGAGGGGTGGGCGTCCCCGGTGCCCGGGCCTCGGTGACCGGCCCTGGGGCTACGTCGGTGCAGCGGGCTCCAGCGGGGGCCTGTGAATTTGTCGCAGTTGACCCCGGGGGGTCATTGTATGTGGTCGCTGGTGGGGCTCATCCGGTTCTTCCCCTTGGTCGGATCTGGGGAGTGGGCGAGTGGCTCGTCCTGTTCGGGTGGCCCTGGGGACCTTGGGCTCGGGGTCCTTCCTGGGGTCTTGGGCTTTGATCGCCCCTTCGTCTGCCTCGGGCTTTGGGGGGGCGGATCTCTGATGCTTCACAGTCGCTACTAAATGTTCTATTGGAGGAACCTTATTCACTTATGCATGCTCACAACCACACACAAATGGATGCAGGGATGTATATGTAGATATACGTGTATGCAGATATGTAGATCAATCAATCAATCAATCAATCAATTTATTCACTCGATTAAAAAAAAATCATCAGTTTACAAACACAGTCTCTGACAAAACATATTTACATGAGTGAAGAGGGAGCAGGAAGAAGAAAATCTTGTATAGACCTGCCCCCTTTCTCAATAATTACAAAAATGTCATGGCCGTAAACATTAAATTAACAAAACAAGTTGCAAACAATATCTAAACAATAACATACATAACAATATATCACTCTTCCCATTAACAACTCAAAAGTGTATAAGAGTTAATCATTCTTTTTTTATAAAGTTTCTTGAATTGGTTTATTGTAGAGCAATTTTTAAACTCCTCATCCAAACTGTTCCATAGTTTTACTCCATGCACCGAAATGCACATTTGTTTTAAAGTAGTACGCACAGTTTTACTTTTGAAATCATACTTCCTTCTGTTAGTTCTTTCACAAGAGCTCAAGACAAAGAACTTTTGTAAATTAAATGGCAATAATCTTTTTCTAGCTTTAAACATTATCAATAACATTTTTAAATTAACCAGATCCTTTAGTTTCAAGATATTTGATTGAATAAACAATTTATTTGTATGTTCTCTGGTGTCCACTTTATAAATAATTCTCATAACTTTCTTTTGTATGACAGATAACGGTTTAGTGTTGGTTTTATATGTGTTGCCCCATACCTCTAT
This sequence comes from Garcialebias charrua, assembly GCA_038048925.1. Lineage (NCBI taxonomy): Eukaryota > Metazoa > Chordata > Actinopteri > Cyprinodontiformes > Rivulidae > Garcialebias > Garcialebias charrua. The sequence goes on along the minus strand of JBBPBX010007777.1, from coordinate 11,269 downwards.
ACAGTATGTCAGATATGGAACAACAAATGAATAATATAATGTCTGTAGTGTTGACAGCTCTAAAACATGTTTTACTTTATTTAGAAGTCCAATACTTTTGCATAGTTTTAATTTTATGTATTTTATATGAGATTTCCAGTTAAGTTTATGATCTAAAACAACACCTAAAAATTTAACTTCATGTACTCGTTCAACTTGATTATCATCTATAGACATTATAATAGAATCATCTATTTTTCTATTACCAAAAATCATGAATTTTGTTTTATTCCAGTTTATTGATAATTTGTTGTATTTAAACCACTCATTAAGTTTAGACATCTCACAAGTCATACATTCTATAATGGTTTTTAAGTCATTCCCAGAACAAAATAAATTTGTATCATCTGCGAACAGGATGATTTGTAACTTTTTAGACACTTCACAAATGTCATTGATATACAAAAGAAAAAGCTTTGGTCCTAGCACTGAACCTTGGGGGACTCCACATTTTATATTTTGAAGATCTGATTTTACATTTCCTAGCTGTACAAATTGTTTTCGGTTAGTCAAATAACTACTCAACCAGTTATGAACTATCCCTCTTATCCCATAATCTTGCAACTTGGAAAGCAATAAAGTGTGGTCGATTGTATCAAAGGCTTTTCTTAAATCAATGAACATCCCCACTGTATAGTGTTTCCTTTCAATTGCTTCTGTAATTTCTTCATTTAGTTCTAACAATGCAAGGGATGTTGATTTATTTGATCTAAAGCCATATTGACTCTCACTCAATAAGTTATTCTTTTCAATATAACCATCCAATTTCTGGACAAACCATTTTTCAAGCACTTTAGAAAACTGGGGGAGCACTGAGATCGGTCTATAATTGTCAAAACTATGTCTATCACCATTTTTAAATATTGGAATAACTTTTGCTAATTTCATTTTTTCTGGAAATAAACCACTCTGGACGGACAAATTACAAATATAAGTAAATGGTTTAATAATAAAGTCAATAGTTTTTTTTATAATCATCATATCAATTCCATCACTATCAACAGATGTTTTAGTTTTGCTTTTCCTTACTATATTTAAAATTTCATGTTCACTTATATCTCCAAGAAACATTGACTGTGAAATTCTACTTCCACCTTGCACACCCTGCATATCATTTGTCTTAATGGAAGAAGCCAAACTTGGCCCTATATTTACAAAGAAGGAATTAAATTCATTCACCACTTTCTTTTTTTCAGTCAAGGTTGTTTCTCCCTTGAAAAACTGTTTTTCAAGACAATGAGTATAATTAGGTCTTACAATACTATTCAAAATGTTCCACGTTCTTTTCATATTGCCACTGCTCTCTCGAAACTTTAAATTGTAGTAATCTTTCTTAGCTTGTCTTAATAATGTTGTCAATTTGTTTTTATACGCCTTGTATTTCATCTCTTTAAGTTTAGTTGGAAATCTGACAAAATCTCTATATAACTTATTTTTCTTCCTACAAGATTTTAACAGTCCCTTGGTCATCCAGGGTTTTGCATTGACATTTTTATTTTTGTGACACACTAGTATCGGGCAATTTTTGTCATATAATGATTTATAAACTTGCAAAAAAAATTCATATGCCACATTCACATCCTTCACATATACTCCACTCCAGTTTTCCTTTAACAGATCATTACAGAATTTCTTTATTGTTTCATCAGATCTGACTCTAACCTGCCTTATTTCATCAACTTTACTAGTTTTTTTTATTTTGCTATCATGAACTATGAATATAGGTAAATGATCACTTATGTCACTTATGAGTACCCCACTGTAAATAGCCTTTCCAATTTCATTAGTAAAAATATTATCATGATATTATCAGATGGGTATATAAATGAATATAAATGTATATGTATGTATACTGTATATATATTTGTAGGTATGGGTATGTTTATTTATAGAAATCTACTGCATGGTCATGAATATTATTAGTCTTTATGCATGTATGTTTCGTTGCTATGTTCTGTCATGTGCTTTGCAGGATTGCGGACGTAGGTTGGGTGTGTTTGCCTTGTGCTCTTTTTGTGGATAATTGTTGTTTTTTTGTCTTACTTTCTCTTTTCTTTCTCTCTATTAAAAATAAATAAATACATATCGGAGTGAGAGGATGGCTATAAGGTGAGAAGGGAGGCCATCTATAAATGAAAAAAAAAAAAAAAAAACTGGTCATGACCCACATAAAAACATACATCAACAAGGACCCTCATCAGTATGCATCAAGGACTCATTGGCGGATGAGCCTCTATAGGAAAGCTGTTTAATCTTTTTTAATCTTTTATTTTTCCTTTGTTTCTCTATAGGAAAGCTTTTTAATCTTTTTTAATCTTTTTATTTGTTTTTATTTGTTTTTATTTTTCTTTCCTTTTTATATACATATATGTATGGATCTTACATTGTGTCTGAAATAAAGAAACTACTACTACTACTAATACTGCGAGAACCTATCAACAGAGGATGCCATCTCCTCTGTGGTCCACACTGCTCTCACCCACCTGGAACAGAAGGACTCATACGTCCGTCTGCTCTTTGTGGACTTCACATCTGCCTTCAACACCATGATCCCCCAAACCCTGATGGACAAACTATTCACACTAGGACTAAGCCCCTCCGTTTGTAACTGGGTACTAGACTTCTTAACAGACCACACTCAGTGAGGATCCAAAACTTCTCCTCCTCCACCATAACCCTCAGCACTGGCTCTCCTCAAGGATGTGTGTTGAGCCCCCTCCTGTTTACTCTGCTCATACTGTATATGATTGTGCAGCTACCCATCCAGACTGTCATATTGTAAAGATTGCAGATGATACAGCGGTGGTGGGATGCATCACAAACAATGGAGTCCAGCTACAGGCAGGAGGTGGAACACCTGGAGAGCTGGTGCAGGAAGAACAACCTTCACATCAGTGAAGAAGACAAAGGAGATGATTGTGGACTTCAGAAGGAACAAACACACCCACACCCCACTGAACATAAGAGGATCTGTGGTGGAAGTGGTCTCCAGCTACAAGTACGTGGGTGTACACATGAATGATAACCTCAGCTGGAGCAACAACACCACCAGCCTGATCAAGAAAGGTCATCAGAGACTACTTCCTCAGACGGCTGAAACAAGCTGGTCTGAGTAGCCCAGTCCTCACCACCTTCTACAGATGTGCAGTGGAGAGCATCCTGTGCTCCATCATCAACGTGTGGCATGGAGGCTGCACAGCTGCAGAAAGAAAAGCTCTGCAGAGAGTGGTGAAGGCTGCACAGAAGATGTTGGAGTCAGTCTCCCCACCATCACAGACATCTACACCTCCAGATGCAGGAAGAGAGCCACCTGCATCATGAAAGACCCCACTCACCCAGCACACTCACTCTTTGCCCCACTCCCCTCAGGACGGAGGTTGAGGAGCATCAAGTGTAGAACCACTAGACTGAGGAACAGCTTCTACCCTGAGGCTGTTAGACTCATGAATAAATAAATAATCAGAATAATCACTGCAAAATATCACATCATGCTGATGCTGATCTGTTTTCTTGTTGCTGTGTTCATCTGTGACCATCTGCTCATACAGACTCATGTTCGTGCTGCCATTTAGAATGTTGTTTTTCTATGATGTTAGTGCTTAGTGTATTGTTACCTGATGTTTTTCTTAGTTCATATCTTAGATCTTAATACAGTTTTTCTTTTACATTTTATTGTTGGATGTAACTGGGACCCTGTGTACATAATCTCGTTTCATCACATGTACCACATGCTGTGCAAATGACAATAAAGATTCTCTGACTCTGAAACCCAAGCCGACCCTAACTATAGGATTAATCAAAAAGGAGAGTCTTAAGCCCAGTCTTAAAACTGGACAATGTGTCAGCCTCACAGACAGAAACTAGAAGTTGGTTCCACAAGAGAGGAGCCTGATAACTGAAAGATCTGCCTCCCATTCTGTTTTTGGAAACTCTAGCAACCACGAGTAAACCTGCAGTCTGAGAGCAAAGTGCTCTGTTAGGAAAATATGGAACAATGAGATCTGTAATATAAGATGGAGCTAGGTTGTTGAGAGCTTTGTAAATTAGAAATAGGATTTTGAAATCTAATCTGGATTTGACAAGGAGCCAGTGGAGAGAAGCTAAAACTGGAGAGATATGATCTCTCCTACTAACTCCAGTTAAGACTCTGGCCAGGGCCGGCCCAAGGCATAAGCAAACTAAGCGGCTGCTTAGGGCCCCGGGGCCACTAGGGGGCCCCCTAAGTGCAACAGATTTATTATTTTTTTAGTAATGATTTCCATGGGATTCTATTTAATCTTTTAAGTTCAGCTTTTGCAAATTGTTACACATTTACATCGTTTTAAAGGGGACCACAGATGCAAAATTCACTTTTTAATGTTTTTTTACTCAACTTTGGGTATTTACTTCATAAAAAAACAGTCCTTGTGCCAAAAAAATGCACCCAGTGGTTTATTTACTCTAAGTAGATTTATTTATTTTTGATAAATACACCTGGATTCACACTTCCTGCAGTTATTGACGTCACAAGCCGTAGCCAATCACCTCAAACCTGAGTCCAGCCCCTCACCTAGCAACCCCTGGTTAGGCTCAACCCACTTCTGTATTAAACACATGACTGTTGTTTTTCATGATTTCATCTCATCTTTTGTTTATATGTTCTTAATTTCATGTGTACAGCACTTTGTTGCAGCTGTTTTTTTTAAATGGCTTTATAAATAAAGTATAATTGTTATTTTTATGTTTTAGTTCAATTTTTAGTGTATTTGCGATCGCTCCCAACGCGCAGCCGGCAAAAATTAAACGAGCGGACCCCCGGCGTAGGGACCGGTTGCGACGGGACCCTCTTCTGGCGCGATGGAGCGGAGCTTCAACTGTACAGCCTCGCTGCAGCCTCGCAGCAGCGAGGACCTTCTCCTTACGGATTAATTTACGGGAGACACTTGGTGAACTTTGTGTTGTCTTGACTGGAACAGCGATAACTCCCAAAATCTCCGCGTGCAACGAGCGGAGCTGGCGAACACCGGAAGAGGAACAAGCTAACATTAGCTTCGGATTCGGGTGGTCTCATGCTAAAAGGAGCAGCAAATTGCGGCGCGCTCAGACGGGTTTCGGTAAGTTATCTTAAGCTAACACTAACAGTAAGTCAAATGAGTAATAAAAAAAGAGCTAATTTTAAAACAACAACACATTACAGATACTGGCTGTTACAGAGGGCGTAAACAGATCTTTGAAG